>JBBYHL010068255.1:1245-22485 GCA_038381835.1 Adansonia madagascariensis | reverse complement strand
TGTTCAACAGCCGGCTTTAGGTAATCGTATCAATCAGCAAGAAAATGACATTTTTTCGTAACTGCAAGAAGGTCATTGAATTAATCTGAATATTATTCTAAATGATTCACGCCTGCGCTAAAACGAGATTCACTTTCAAGCAAAACAAAAACATCTCGTCGGCATTGGAATAAAAAAAATGCTAGTTTTAAGACTTAAGGAGAGACTAAGATTATGACATATATGTGAACCCTCATAACAAAGGAAGTTGATTTATCAATAGATTCGCAGACGATGTTGAAACAAAGGTGCAGAATTCAGACAAGAATTTCAAGAGTAGAAGCAAGAAAAAGGTTATAATGTGAATACAAGATTTTTTACGTAGCAACAAAATATAAGCAACCATTGATGTTATTGGCAGGAAAAAAAATGATTATCACCTATAATCCACAAACATGAATTCACATTTTGCAAAGTCCAAACATCATGGGATGTTTTGTCATTTGTTGAAATGCTTAAATCATATTTATGATTGGATGATTAGAAGCAACCAAAAGAGATGCCATCATATCATTCGTATCCTTCCAACAATGGGAGGTGATAAGAATATCTAAGCAATCTTTTTGATGCGTTTGCCTGACATTGTAAAATCAGCATCAGCCGATGCAAAAGGCAGGCCTGGTGAGAAAATTAAAACGGCAATTATTGATGGACTATCAGGGTTGCTTAATTTAACAGGCAAATGTTTGTTGCCGTCTATCATGACATATCTGTCATTGTCTAATTGCCGTCCATCGGCTGGCTACTCAAGCACTTTCTATTAGCCCAGTGATCCACTATATTTGGAAAAATGAATAGACCAATTGCGACAGACATTGGTCTTGATTGGACTCGCACGAAATGGAAACCCAGAGCTTAGGAAACTCTAGACTATGTAAAATCATGAAAGCCTATTAATCTGTGCAGCAACAACAAGTCTATCCAACCCAATTAAGCCCAAAATACAGCTTATTGAACTTTCTTGTGTTCTTGGCCCAAAAAATAACTTTTGTGTGTTTAGCCGACCCCTTATTTTCTTTGGGCTAGTTTAGCCTGTGGTTTTAGAGAAATCCCTCAACTATTGGGCTTTGATTGGTTCTTTTCGGCCTGTTCATAAATCATTTAAAAAGGAAATTCTTTCAGTTAGCAGCACATGCCCGTGGGTCTCAAGGATTTTGCAATTTCTTTTATAAATGAATTAATTCTCACCGTACGCAGTATAATATGCATCAGAAAAAGAATTAAATCATGGTACTAAATAGTGATGTTACTGATACAGGTCAAACTAAGCAAAACTTGGCAATTGCCTGGCGAGGATACGTAGAAAACGAGTGAGGGACTTCTTGGCACTCATAACCGCTGCTTCTACTTTTGCCCTGTCTTCTTCAGTCACATTCTGGCTTTGTTCTTGAATTATTTGCACTCTTCGAACAAGTTTACGCAATTCCTGCCATGCAACACCAACTTGATACATGAACATAAAAGCATAAGCCAAAAAAAAAAAATGCAAAATGTTTATAGATTTATGTGATGTAACAGCTCAAAAGAGAAATATAGGTTTTCATGTTAGTCAATCAAACAATTTAATGTCATGTTCTCGCCTGGAATTTTCTTTAAAAGTCGGGTTTTGAGAGCTTGCTTCTAGCTTCTTTGTCAGTCAAAGAGAAATCTATTGCAACTAAAACATTCTTCACTCAATGAACTTTCGCCAATAAGTGAGAAACATTTGACATGGGATCCAAATCGAAAATATGACAGTTTGCTTACCTGACGATCAAAATCAACACTGTTTACTGAATATACTTCATTTGTAATTTCATTATCGTTACCGATCAGCCCATCAAACCATCTATTTGCAATGTTGACAAACTCCTGCGATGTCTGTATGTAAAAAGCTCAACAAGTAAGGAAATACCACATGTAATCAGCTTAAGCTCATTATAATTCTCCAAATCACAAGTTGTAATTCAAACTTAAATTACACTATATTTGAATTGATCATCATCGTCAACTTCTTCATCGTTATAATCCTCTTCTTCTTCGTCAAGGATTTGCGTCTTTGAACCACCTAAAGCCTGCAGCGTTTTCTGGTCATAGTAGCCTGTATCAAAACATCCATCAATTCAGGATCTACTTCCCGCAGCAGTTTCCATAACACACATTCATTCAATATCTAAAAGGTAACGTCAAATAACCTAAGCACAATGCATTAACCACCAAAACATAAGGAAATTACTATAGTGATAAAACAGAGATTGTAAAAAGAACATTAAAGGAATATAAATCAATTTGCGTAAACATACTTTGCTTACCAATATAATTAAACTGCCTTCGCTTTCCCTGTCTAACATAAGGGCCTAGTCTCTGCAACCAAAAACCAAACACTTTGCCTTCAATAACATTTTATTAAGTAATAACAATGAGAAACTAAGAGACTTCAAAGTTACAGAACAAAACATAAAACCTTAAGTTCTCAACTACCTTAACCAACATTAGAGCGTCGAACACGGCGTGTTCGAGAGAAGCCACTCTAATACACAGCAAAAAATGAACAAATAAAAATGGCACCTTCACTATGTATACCACTTCAAGATTTAAACATATTTTCATAATGAAGTCATGTTTTTGAGATTGCAGTTTACCAGAGGAAGCGTTTGATTTGAGGGGTGGCGAAGGATGCAAGGTCCATACCCCACTGGACGGCGCGTCGAGCCTCGCTCTTCTTCTGGTTGCGGCTCTTGTTTACATCGGGTTGCGAGTCGCTAGTTTCGCCTTCTTGGAGATCAGATGGCGGTGGAGCATTGGGCAATCTCAGTCCGCCGGGGCTGTGACGACCATTTCCACGGAAAGAAGTCGAAGTGGCGAAAGCGAAACAATGGGAGTGAGTTTTAGTAGATACTGTTAGCATAAGGGAGTGTAGAGGAAATGACCGAGTGTTGTTCGTAAGCAGCGTTTTGGGGCTGCCGCAATCGCGGCCATTGCCTTAGCGGCCGTATCAGCCGTGCCATGGTCTCTTCAACCAACGTTGTGTCCTGAAGAAGCACGAGCTCCCGTAATAAAAAAAATAAGAGGAAAAAAAATCTGGGTGAATTTGCTGTTAGCCCAAACCTTAGATTTGGCATTTAATTTGGTGGGTGGTGCCAGCAGTTGGGCTTGAGCATGAACACAAAGCTAAATGTAAGAGGAATTTCGGCCTGAATCTTGCTGCTGTGCCGGCAACCAAGAATTGATTCTTGAAAGCCCTAAAATAAATACACTTAGAGTTTTAACTGAAACGGAGGCCCAATGATAAGTAGAACATAGGAATGAACCCTTGCATTGCAGTTCCCTCAAGGTAATCACCAAGTGTAAAAAGTTTCACATTTGATTGGAAAAAGAAATATTAGAAGATACCACGGGAAGGAGTTAATCTCCTTCAACTTTGCACTATACAACCTGTCTTGAGGTTAGAACGTTTACGATTTGAACTAATGTTATTCAACTCCTACATCAAAGAAGGTAAATAAGAAATGGTGCAAAGAGAAGGGAGGAAATGCGTGGAATGGCAAAATCCAAAATCCCCTCTATAAATATAATTCACCCAAGACCAGTAGACTTCGACGTTCCATTATTCTGCTTTCTTCAGTTGTCCCTTGTATTCAATCCAATCAATACCTGGTAGGATTAAAAGTTAGTATATTGAATCATATTTTTTGCAAATGGTGAAGTCAAATTTGCACATAAATTACCATCTCTGGCAGCCAAAAAGCCATGATGTCATCGATTCCCTTTTCCATTCCCTTGAGCCCGCACATATAAACAAAGGCGTTATCTTTCTCGAGCTATTCCCATAGCTCTTCAGCATATACTGGGCCATTCGGCTTTGGATATACATCTTCTCACCCTTGTCATTTGTTTGCACTCTGCTCACGGCATAATCCACCCTGAAGTTATTTGGTGCCTTCTCCTTCATCTCTCAAATTCCTGAGTTGAAAGCATGAAGAAAATAGAACAGATAAAAACTTCTAATCCAATCGATTCTAGTACCAAGAGAAACAACAAATGAATAACGTAAAGGTTAAGAAAGCTTGCCTCCTTGTAGAGCAATGAGCTACTGGTGGGAACACACAAGAAGAGTCAAGCCAACCCATTAAACTGCATCTCATGCCAATAACAGGTCAAGTACATACCATAACTCTGATAATTTTGTTTTGTAAGCTATGGACATCACACCTACCTTGTAGTCATCGTGCTTCTCAAAAAACATCTTCCATTAAGAATGAACGGGAAAAGGAGCAATTCAAGTTCCAGTTGCAAGCTGCAATAGGGGAACCAAACATAACTATGTTAAGAAATGCTCAAATGACGAGATGGTAAATATGTTAACCCAACAAGTCCTTAGCTGTATTATATTCTATAAAGAGCTAAAAATGAAAAAGCAACCATTATGATGGTGGCATTTGGATCTTTTGGCATAAGCATCTCTTTCCCAACAGGTCCAATGATCTTCACTTCTGCACCAAGCTTCAAGTCACCTGAATGGGGCAACTGCAATTGATAAAGGATAATAATTAATACCATCTTCCCAATGCTTTTTCCTGTTAGAAAGACGAGGTCTATCAAAGTTTATGACGTTAATAAAGCTGACTAGTTTTCCTAGGCTTTATAATAAGCTTCAATAACAAAAGTATCAAACATAAAATATGGAAATCATTGCGATGACTTATCATGTCTTCAACTGAATCAGTAAAATGATTTCTTATAGTTACAAGAGAGAAAGTGTTTCAGGTCTCTTCTTGGCCACCATTTGGCACCTAAGGAAGAGGGCATCAACCTTGGCAGCTGCTGTGATTCAATCTATCATACGAAGTTTTAACTATATGATAAACTTCCTTATTTAAAACAAAATGTTTATTTATGTTTGTGCAATAACATATTATCAATCCATATTTTGGAAGACAACTCCATTCATATTAGAAAAAAACTATATATAAAGATAATAAAACTTCTTTATAATGCTAATTAACAAACCAACATGTTGCAGATTAAACATATCACTACCTCAAGGAATAAGAACTGTCATGAAGATTAGATCATTACCCATCAGATTTTTGTCCCAGGTGGTCTGTTCAAGAATTAATATTAAATGTGCTACAACCATGATCAAAGTGAGGGCGCTTTCTTAGATTTATTAAAGAAATAAGAAAGTTTTAATATGCTTACACGGGAAATTTGAGCAAACTCCTTTCACTATCCCTCCTTGTTCATTGGTGTAAACAAGCCTGCTGACTCACAAGGAAACCTGCAATTACAAGTTCAACAGAAGCAGGTTAAATATCAGTCTCTGAATTAATTAGACAAAGAAACCGGAGAAAACCACAGTACCACACTTTAAAATTTAAGACATATCCTTTAAGAAATATTTGAACGAAGCAGATCATTACAATTTGAGAATTGCCAAAGTCTCCCAATGCACTACTAGCGATAGAGTACAATCTAAGCTTGTGGGGTTTTCTGTTCTTGTCAACACCATCAGCAATGAGACCAATGGATTGTCCTTCTCTGCACGGTAGTTTCCATGTGCCATTCAACTTCAAATGATCAAATGCACAAAAGCTGACACAAGCCCACCGGGCATTTAAAAAAAGTTGGTTTCAATTGTTAAAAGAAGCTCCCAAGTAGCTAAAAAATTCACCTTCGGTATTAAAAACCATGCGCCGACTCTCTCCTGGAGCATCATCTCCCGTGATTTTAGTGTTCAGAAGGCACTTTCCAGCGTAGGGATTCTTCGTCTTGAAGTTGAACATATAATCGAACTCATTTTTATTAAACAAATATATTTTAATTGTACAAATTTGAGTAGTTTGATCTTATCTCGAATTGAATTCAAACCAAAAAATGAAATTAATGGAACTTCATCCTGAGCTTTGAGTCTCAAATTTAAGTCAACCTCGAACTTGAACGCAAGCCCACCTAATGGTTTCCTAAAGCTCCCCTTGCATAGGCTTGAGACAGGTTATAAGGAGGATAGTAAGGCAATTGCCAATTACCTATTTTTTAGAATTATGTAATTATTTTTTACTTCATTAATAGATTTTACTGAAATTCAAACCAACAAATGAAAATTAAATTGTTCAATAAAAATATATATAATGTTCGTTAAATTTCAGGTCTTGCAAATAAATAAAGAACTCTTTTTGAAGCATTGAAGAGTTTAATTGATTCAATTTGTTCATTGAATGATTTTGTCGAGATTTACATGCCATTGGTTTGAGGTTCTTACATCGAACCAAGTTCTCAGTATCATAAAAGTTGAATTCTACTAAAAAAGTTGCATAATATAAAAGCGTAGTGTAAGATTGATTGATTAAAATTGAAGAGTTTAACAATTAATTTTACCAAGTCATTTAGCAATTCGAACAGATCAACCCTTTAAAGCAACCAATTACTACCCGAATTATTCTATTCTGTGTTCAAAATTTTTAAAGGCTAAAATTACAATTCACAACTTTTTTGTTTATAATATATTATATTAATTAGTTAAAGCATAAAAAGCCTAACCTAGTTTTAAAATTTTTAGATGTACTCTAATGCCACAAGGCCACAACGGCTAGCGAGATAAGCAAAAGGAGCTGATTTTTTTGTATAAAGTAGGTGCGAGAATCCCAAAGTAAACATGATCCTTCAGGTGGTGAACGGGTTATGATGACTAGTTACTACTCGCAAGCGCCGCGAGATGGGTGTCAGCCCCAGCGCCCGGTTACGACATTCGGGCACTCCCTCCTAAAACTACCACCTGATTTCAATCTTGAAGGAAAGCTCAATAAATCAAGTTCAAATTTGTGGATCTCAGATTGGAATGTATTTGTGTATCCCGGATTGGAATGTAACTTAGGTTCCTAAATCCAAACTACACGGTAAGCAAATCAAAGCCGTACATCTAAGATAGGACGAATAGATTAAAGGGGGATTACGGGTAAGCGTGGAGATAGATAGGATACATCATTAACACCTAGATAATTATTATAGATTTGTTGTTTCATCACTCGGCAATGGGTTTCTAAACAAAGAACCCAAAGCAAACCATCAACGTAAGTAGAGAAACCAAGACAACACCCTGAATGCAAGTCTTCTCCTTTGAAACCCCATTATAAAAAGCAGCGTTTTCCAGTGAGCCTTGTTGGTTAGTATCCCCAAAAGGTTGATTAAACCCGGAGTAAGGCTGGTTTGTAGTAGAATATGGCTGACTGATGCCCGACAGAGGCTGGTTAAAGCTCTGCTGTGGATAGTTAGGGTATTGTTGCTGCTGGTAACCCAGTTGAGAGTGCTGCCCTTGGTTGCCAACAGGTTTAGCAAATGGAATGTTGTTAACATGAGTATCATTGGGAAGGGAATCGATCAATGGAGCATTGTTCCCTTCATTTTGGGGAACGCCTGCAGGAGCTTCCGGCTGGTTTCTAGTTGTTTCCGCAGTGCCTGATGGAGTCAGAATTGAGAAAGCCAGCACCAGAAGAAAGAAAAGGAGGCATGAATTTGGGGTTTTGAATATCTGCATCCTTGTGAAAAAGATAGGCTGCTATGAAATTTTGATGCTCTATGATTGCTTATATAGAGAATGAAACTGGTGTGGACCTTCAAAATTGAAATTGGAGCAGTTGGAACTATGAATGTAATAAACATAGGAAACGTAAGAAGCTGGAAGGATCAGGTAAGACGTTCAAAGATTTGAGATAGTGATGGGATTTCTGAGATAGGTTTTCATCATAATGTAACAGATTCGAACACAACTTTTTGAATAGGTAAAAGGTATGCCACATCAATTGAAGTTTGGTTTCAGTTGGCAATGCAGTTGAAAGAAACATTTGAACAGGGACATGAAAGACAAGAGAAAAAGAAGAAGGTACCGAGTAAGGGATTAGAATATGGAAAAAGTTACCGAGTGTAGTAGGCCTAACCAATTCAATAGATGTTTAACCAGTTCGCTATTTGGTATAATAATATTGTCTTTGAAACTTTCCTATATCAAGCTATGGAAATAGGAGCAAATTCAGGTAGAGAAGGAAGGAATTGATGTGCTTTACTTGGGCTGGAAGATCCTTTTGTGGTTCGACCTCGGGTTGGAGAGACTTAAAATTTGGATTTCAAGGGTTCAATTATTTGGTTAGATGGGCATGGGGTGTCAACGGCTTCATTCTCAAAATTGGGTTTTTGGTTATGTGGATTTGGGCCAAATATAAAACAAAAAAAGTAAATGACAAGAAAGAGAATGGGTTGTTGCATGATCCGACTAACAATAACCTTTTACGGCCCAAATTTACAGCCTTTTAAAGATTCAAAGATCAATTTCAACTTAAGAAGCGAGATATCCGAATCAAACCAACAACTGACATTGCCATCCTATATTCCTATTCCTGAACTTATAACTTACCATTTAAAGAATTCAATTTCAGTGGTTACTTCCTCTTTTTCCTTCTCTTGATCGCCAGTTGATTGCCGGGGAGTAAATTGGAATCCTCTTGCCGCAAAAATTGTCGGCTTAAAGCATCATCAAAGCAAGAAGAATCAGAAGCGATCTCCTTGAGAGTTAAGGAGCCAGCAAGGGCATGTCTTTCGATGGCTTCCCTCCTTTCATTTCAGCTCAGCTCAATTACCTAATCAATCACTTCCCTCACAAAATCAAGTTAATTCCATCTGGCCCTAAAACCCCCCGCTTCTTCTTCTTCTTTTTGTTTATGTAAGTTCTCTTTTAAGTTTTGATATTGGAGATTTCCATCAAATTTCTCATGTCAATCAACAACACTGCTTTGATTAAGAACTAGGGTTTCCCTTTTAGAGTAACAAAATTTTCACTTTTCTCTTGTAATTTTGCTTTGAAGGTTGTGCAAGTGTTGTCTGGTAGGAACCTTACACGGGGGCCTCGACCGGTTTCCATTGCCTATTCCATGCTGCTTAGACCATATCAAATGTCAGTGAGATTTTTTATTGCCAAACGCAAGATTTGTTAGTAAATTGTTTTCATTTATTGGGTAATGTTTTATGGACAATTTTGCTTGCATTGATCCAGGGGATGTTATATACAATGCGGAGTTTCCATTGGCTCCTCCAGATATTATATTTGGACCCGAAGATGAGGACTTTCACCTATTACACATGCAAGGGGTTGAAGGAGAGGGGGACTTGAAGTCGAAACTTGAAACATTATGTCTGACTGGAATAATAAATACTAAACCAGGCTACTAGCTTTAATTCAGGAATTGAGGTCAGTTTTGGTGTTTACTTACAGTTGCTATTGTAATGGATATCAAAGTCTCTTATGGTAGTGGGAAAAACAGCAATGAATTTTTTTTTTTCCTGTAAATAGGGATCAATATATGTCTTACCAGAGGAAACGTGTTGGAGAAGTGGATGATGATAGGTTGAAATTTGAGATTAGCACTATTTGTTCTAGAGAGGTAACTTTTTGGCATATAAATTTTGGTTTCTGATAAAAAATGATTTGAAATTCCTGCTCTGGGTTGTTTTCTTAACATGAATTGCAATTCTTTTATTAGTATTCTTTCAGGTTAAGATTAAGAGTAATGAATGAGGAGATAATGTTTAAATAATTTAGAGACATTTTTTTTCACTACCTTTTTCTCAATGCTTGCAGGACTTATCTTAGTAAGTTATCATTGAATATTGACCATTGTCATCACATATGTTAACCAATATATACATGTCTTTACCCTTCACTTCCTTCCTATTTTTTGTTCATGTCTATTCCTATATGAACAAACTAAAAGATAAAAATTTGGCCATCATATGATTGCAATTTGGTCATTTTAGTATCTTTAGTCACTATCAAGTCATTGATGTTAATGTGCAAATTTTTAAGCACAATGATCTGAATCTATTCTCTTTTTTTTAATCTAGTATTGGCTTAGTTTAATGTTTGCCACTGTTGAAGCTCTTCAATTTTGTGAGCCATTTGCATTTGTAAACTGAACTAATTGATTAGTGCCTTAACTTATCCCCTTTTTCCAAATCCTTCATTTTGCTGTGGGAAATTGAAATGCATATTTGTTCAGGTGCTGAAACGGTATGCCTTTAATTAATATGGTCATTATAAATAGATTGTTAGTGTGCTTAAAAAACGTAATTGATTTTTAATTAAACCCATGGTATATATGCCTTTGAATTTTAGCGTAGCCAGAAGAGGCCAAATTTGCTGTGCCTGTAATGGATATGAACATGAACAAAATGATGCATGGTTGCCTTTCGAGACATCCTCAAAAAATATATTTACAGGTTGCCCTTTTCATTCTTTTCCCTCTCATTTATGTTTAATTTAATTCTTAAAAAGTAAATTGTATGTTATTGAATTGTTGTTCAAATTCTTTTTTCCTTTCTGATCTCCATTTCTCTCCTACCTCTATGAAGTCAGTAATCTTGCAGGTAATATATTCTGTTGGAAGAAAGTATGCATCTACCCTTTCAGCACCTCGTTTAAAATTAATGTCAACTAATGAGCTGAGAGCTCTGTTTTCTATTGATGATGTGAAGCTTCCTTCATGGTTGGACGGAATGTGAATTATGCAATTCATTATGCCTTCATGTGTCGCATATTCATAAAGATAGATACAACTTGTGCTGACAAGTCTCCATTAGTTTTTTACCTTTTCATTGGAAGGTGCATGGCTGAATATCTTCCTAACCTAGAAGAATCTCTTCAGAAACAGGTCGTGGAAGCTGTTTCATTGATTGACATAAGAAGACACTTAATAAAGGCATTAGCCCCATTGTTTGGAAGAACTTTGGAAGCTGAGACGGTGTGCATTAATCTTGCCACTTATCTACATATATGAAGCGTTAGAACATTTTAACATGATTATTAATTTATCATTGCTTTCCTTGGCAGGTCTTCTACAGAAAGGCCACATTTCTTGCTTTTTCTGGATCCTTTGTTTTTCTGGTACCATTAGATAATTACTGATTATAACATTTTCAGTTTTGGTGTAATTTAATATTTAGGCCTAGTAGGGACTATTCTTTAAGCATGAATGAGATTCCAGATCATTTAGGATGTTTTTGATTTTATTGCAACTAGTTCTTGTATCTACCTTTTGGTACACGTATTCCTTTTTACTGGTTTTTTACTCAACTCAGCCTTTTTCATAAGTTAACTTTTGATTGTACTGTTGCTTTAGGTGCACTTTTTTTTTTATTTCAACTCAGTTTCCTAAGCCACAGCCAGCGCTGATATTCCAAAGTTGTCAGGCAATGTATTTACTTTTCCTAGTATGTAAAATGCTCAGGTTCTTGAGTACAGTGTTTAGATCCCATTTTAACACAGATTTAGGTTTTGAATGAATTTCTATGTGAACATGTTAATTATACTTTATGTCAATTTTATTACTGAATGAGTTTTGAGGATCAATTGGCTTTTATAGTTATTTGTGGCATTAGTTCCCCAAGTGGCTGCTAGTCTTCATGTATTAGTTAGATAACCTTCTCTTTTCTAATATTCGCTGATTAAATGTTCTTTTTCAAATTTGCTTATCGAATGGGTAATCATTGTGACGTATTGCAGCGAATATTACCACAAGAGTACCAAAAAATCTCCTCTTCTATCTGAGTATCCACGGAGTCCGAGATGGGAAGCATTAAAGATGGCTGAGCGGATATTGTGAGTTTTTGTTAGTGTATGTGTAGCTTTCAATGAATTTCCTGTGTTTTTGCTAATGTGAATTTGATGGGAGCATTGCACCTGCAATTCCCTTTACTACAATACTACAATTACCCAATCACAATAAAAAATTATGTAGGGGTCCATCACTTATAAGTGTGGGCTCCTCGTAATTTTTTTTAGACCCTACATAATATTAAATGCTAATTGGTTAATTGCAGTTCAGTTACAGTGGGCTATACACTCCCAAATTAGATTTCTGCAGCGATTTCTTGGCTGACGAGTCTCTGAACTTCAAACGGTTCTGTAATGTGTCTCAACCTCAACACTAGTTCGATATGGGAGGATGCTAAAATTCCATTTGGATTATGCTTTACTCATTCAAGAATATGCTTAATTGAACATTTGGTAGTTTTTTTTTTTATATATATAATTGCGAAAACAGTGACATTAGGGATTCTGATGTTTAATTTCTAGGAAAAGAAAATTGTTTTTGTTAACTTTATTAATTCATATTTTGCCATCTTATTTATTATTATCTATATTATTTATAAAATTATTGACTAAGTTTGATGTCACAAGTTAAGTAACACTAATTCGGTTAGTAAACACTTTTAGTGAACTTTTGAGGTCGGCTGATTTAGATTTTGAGTGACTTGAATCTTGAATGATTCGGTCTGGTTGGATTATCATTAGAGGTCATTGAACACCAAGTTTTAGCCATTAGCTGTATGGATTTAGAGTGCTAAACAAGCGGGGAAAAAAGTAGGAATAAGAGATAATTCTGATCTGTTTAAACATTAAAGATCATAAATCCATCATCCTATACTAATGCTGATGGAAGTGGTCCCCACTCCCCCGACATACGAATGTTTCCTTTCATGTCAAGATATGGTTTCTTCTTTTTGTTCTTCATCCTTTGAAAAACTTCCATGTTCTTTATTTGCAGGCGCAGGTCAAGAATCTATTGAATACTTTAACCTTTAGGAGACAATTCCAGAGGTTATTATTCATGCATTATCTCACACTAAGCTCCCCTACAGAAGTTCCTGGGAATGGCAATGAGTGACCTTAGGGAGGTCTTTAGCTGTGTTTTGAAGGCTGAGAGCTGGTTCAGGCTCCATGTTCTAGCTCATTTTCCAGCTACCAAAATCACTACCATTCTTGAGGTTGATACTAGCAGTAACCAATTTGATTCACGAAGTTAACCAAACTCACATCCAATGATAAGTTCGTTATCGACAAAACGAAAATACCTAAAGTTATCTTAAAGAACTGACAAAATAAGGGAAAAAAATTAATAACCTTTCTTACAATTGTCAGAAGTTAATGATTTGAGATTAAAGTTAAACAAGCTTTCTTACAATTGTTTGTCCCTTGCTCTGTGCGCAAACTAAAGCTGTTGAATTACCCGTTTCATCATCTTCATTGCAGATTGGACCAACTAAAGCAATGGAAAGTTTATCACTGTTTTCATTCTGTCCAAGTAAAACCATTAGTGTTAGACAAAACCAAACAAGGGGAATGAAAATTAAGCAAATAGCATTTTGAAAACATTAAATTATTTCCCACTACTCAGTTTGGTTATAACCAAATATAATTCAAAATATAACAAGGTCAAAAAATCAAAATCATAGAAGCCAGAGTTTAGTCTCATTAGTTCATCCAGCCACTTTTTAAAAAAATCATTTCGCAAGTTTAAAATTCGAATAACAATATCTGCAACTCTTTTTCCTGTCTAAAATTAGGGCTCCTTTGTACCCAAAAAAAGAAACCAAAAGCATACCTTTTTGTTCAGAGCTTCAGCCTCCAGAAGTTCATAGAACTTACTCATTAACATCTCTTCTTCTACCTTACAACAGTTGAAAAACCTTATGATAATACTTGGAAGTAAAATTGTTCACTTTCGGGTAAATTTTTTTTATTATAAACCATGAAAAAAAAAAAAAAAAAGCGAACCAGAGAATAACCTGAAGTTTGTGCAAATCATGAGAAATTGATGGATGAGATTCTGAAAGCATCTCATTCTGCATCTCCAAATGCCTGCAAAAATATAAATTAAACTACGAAATTCAAATAAAGTCCATGCAAAAATAAAATAAAATAAGTAAATAAATTTGGCTCAAAACTTACTTTGGCATCTCACCGGTGTATCCTGGATCGATATGAAATTAGAGATTCAAAATTTGAAATACCCAAATATGCAATTCGAAAAAGCCTGATTATTTCCAGTAAAAAACAACGCATCAACGACGAATAGACCTGATAAACAAATATTGATATCCTTAATGCTTCAACAAACGAGTCTAGCTTATGGGCACATTGTAGAGTTTTTTGCTTGAAAACAAATATTCTCAGATTTCCACGAAAATACATGTAAATAAGTAATATAGGGATGAAGTTGAACATCATCGAGGCATTATACTGAATTCGTTAATTGTCAAAATTAAAATAATTTAATCTTCAGACAACTAATTAAAAGATTATTAAATAAAATTAAAATTAAAATTAAATTAGATTTAATTAAATAGCAAAGAAAATAAATAAAATTTACTTAATCAACAAGAAAAACTCAAGATTGCAATTTATTTCGAAACTTCATTTGAATCAATTTTAATCTCTAAAATCGGTTATTGATAATGAGTTGTTAAACTAAAATTTTAATTTATTTATAAGTATCTTATATGGGTTTTATAAAAATATTTTTTTAAGCAATTTATTATATTCCTATGAAAATTGATTTAAAAGAAACTTTAAACTCAAATTAAAAAACAAAAAAGGAAACTATTGAACCTAAACCTATGGAAAGATTGTTTGACAAACCTTAGCGAAGAGCTCTGGCAGTGTTTATAGAATTGAGAAAAAACCCTTTTGGTTGAGAAGAATCAAGAAAAAAAAAAAAAAAAAAAAAAAAGGAAAGTGTTGGGTATTTGATGATATGGTTCCAACAGTTTTTTGGGTCGTTGCAGGAAACGGGTCAGCTTCGAGATTTAACGAAAGGGCCGGCAAGGTCACGGAACATGATCCATTGGACTGCCGTTAACGAATTTTTACAGGCTTTGATTAATTGCGATCTCAAACTTACTTTTACTTAATTGTTTCTTATCTTCTGCTAAAGGTAATTCCCGACTTCTCGGCATTCATTTATATTAATATTTTATTAAAAAAATTTAAAAATATATCATAATTTTAATAATTTGATTTTTATTATTTTATAATATTTTTATGTTTTTTATGTGTTGTTGTGGTAATACTTTTTATTAATAATTTTTTAAAATATTTATTTTTTTTATATTTAATATATTATAATATAAAATATAATTATATAACTCAACGTAAATAAATAAATATATTAAAATTTATATAAAATAAATTATTAACGTATTAAAATTTATATAAATATATAATACATTCAATACCATTATTACAATAAAAAGTAACATAACACAACTACACGTGATTTTTAATTGAAAGTGATTTTAATATTATCAATTAGGCTTTACAACTTCGAATACAACATGATATACGTCATGATTATAACATAAAAAAATAATCAAAACACGACATGAATAGAAAACGTGTAAAAATTTAACTTAAATAAATTATTAATGTGTTAAAATTTATATAAATATATAATATCTTATATATGATTATGACATAAAAAAGCAAGACAAATATAATGACATGTAGAATAAATTTAGAAATTATTTGGATAGTATTAATTAGACTTAATAATTTTGAACATGACTTGATTAAATGATAAAAACAAAATATGAACATTGTTGATGTCTTCCTATCGGGAATCCAAGGTCAGGCAGGACCTTGCAACACAAAGAAAGTCAGAAGGACGCCGGAGTTTGTACTCCGGAAGCCCTCTTCGATGATTAAGTCAGAAGTGCATTTTATGTAATGGTGTTTTTATATTTTTCATGGAGTTGGAATGCTTACTTGTGAGTGGGCTTGCCCTTTTATAGGATTTGTTTAGGGACATTGTGTCAGGTGATTTGGTGGTGATGTGACCATCGCCGAGCTAGGTGTCAGGTTATGGTGCTTAGTGGTCGGCTCAATCAGTCGGCCGCCAGTCAGGGTGTCAAATCCGCATTTAAGTTGCTGCCGGCGAGGTCAAATCGCTGCCAGGTGTGGTTCGACGATCGCCATTCTTTTTATCGCCCAAATGTAACTGTGGTCGTTTAGGCGGTCATCACATTGAACTGTGATTGTCTCGGCGATCGTCATATGCGGAGATATAACAAACATAAAAATTAAAATACGACACAATATGAATAAATGAACGCGACATGATTTTATAAATGTATCAAAATTTATATGAAATATAGTATTAATGTATCAAAATTTATATAAATATATAATATTTTAAATTTAATTATAACATAAAAATATATAAAAATACAAATAAAAATTAATTAAAATAAAAAATGTCACGGGACAACATGAAGTAATTTTGGGATTAGTTTATATAGTGTCTATATTTAGATACTTATAGATATTAATAACCGTAATTATATAACTTCAGCACAGGGGAATAAAAATTATAACAGAAATTCCGAAATATACGCTCAATTAAAAGCCAAAATTCTCAAAATGGCGCCTCACCGTTCACCCACCCGAACGCAACCACCCGCTCTTTAACGTGCGCACCCTGGCCTTCACTCTGAGCACACTTTTCTCTCCCTCATGAATCATGACAGACAGACAAAACAAAGACAATCCTTCAAAAAAAAAAAAAATCATCCATCCCTCTATATTAGATTATATTATTAGCATTTCCTTCTTAGCCTCATCCCCTCCACAAATCGCTTCGTTTCCTTTCCCTTTCCTCTCCCAAATAAACCAACAAAACAACCATGAGAGAAATCCTTCACGTTCAAGGAGGCCAATGCGGGAACCAAATCGGTTCCAAGTTTTGGGAAGTGATTTGCGACGAGCACGGCGTGGATTCTACTGGAAGGTACAACGGAGATGGATCATCCGATATCCAACTGGAGCGGATCAATGTGTATTTCAATGAGGCTTCCGGTGGAAGGTACGTTCCTCGTGCGGTTCTCATGGATCTTGAACCCGGCACTATGGATAGTATCAGATCCGGTCCCTACGGCCAGATTTTTAGACCTGATAATTTCGTCTTTGGACAATCCGGTGCCGGAAACAACTGGGCCAAAGGTCATTACACTGAAGGAGCCGAGTTGATCGATGCTGTTCTTGATGTTGTTCGTAAAGAGGCTGAGAATTGTGATTGCTTGCAAGGTATAATATTATTCCTCTGCTTTACATTTCCCCAGTTATCGAAATTTATACTTATCCAAAAAAAAAAAAAAAAAAACCAAAATTTAGTTTCATGTTTCTCTTATGAACTCAGATTTGGTCAAATATGCGTTAAATTTCGTGGAATTGATTATAATCATATTATTTTAATGGCATTTTACTTTATCCATTCCATTATGGTTACTCTGCTCTTTTATTTTTCACCTCAACGATTTGGAACTCCTATCCGATCGAGTTGCAATATCAATTAAATTTCATGACAAGGATATGATATAGAACTGCTTTGCTGTTCATCTTTTACTTCAGGAGAAATGATCTATTTTACCTATCCAAAAGACTTTAAAGAATAGTAAGATCTTGAATTATATGGTTGATCATAATTCACTGTGAAAATAAGTATTGAGACTGAGCTGTTTATTAGCAAGCTTCTTTTTGTCCGATGTGGAGGCAAAGGAGTACGTGGTTCTTTATCTTGATTGTGATTGATGAGCAGCGTGTCTTTTTGTCCTTTGTTGCACCGACAATTTTTTTTTTTACTATTCTGTTGTTTCTTTGCAAATATTAACATAAAGTTGGATCTTAAGGCACTTGATAAACTTTTTTTAATGCATTTGGTGGATCCCTGGGGGCCCTTACCGGCTCATCACCATAGAAATGCTGTCTTTACGTTATTATTATTATTATTATTATTATTGCTTGGTCAATTTTAATGCCTGAGTCTTGAAGAAAAATAAAAATCTCTAAATGAGCCCGGGGAATCATAACTAACGTGCATAAATGCACAACCATGTGGGAATTTTATCTATCTTAAAATGATAAACAATGACATGGTCAATAATAAAAATTGGCACGAGTATCAGGTCTTGTTTATCCAATTTTTTTAACAAATTAAGTGTAAACCTATTAAAAAAGGAAAGAAAGAGAAAACCATGTCTCTGAATCAAGATCTATCCCAAGTGGACAATTACTGTCACTTTTGGTTTGTTGTTGCTGTAATAATAGTATATTGTGTTATAGACAATGATAATGGTGGATTATTAAACTGAGTCACATTAAAGGAGCCCCAAATAATGATAATGGTGGATTGTCGAACTAAATCACTTTAAGGGAGCTCCAAATAGATAGATGGGTCGATACCTTTTGTGTCGTAATGTTGAGTTCAATGACGGATTGTGGCTTACTTTATTTTTTTAATATCCTTCTGAATGGATTGTTAGCGGCTTGGGTGCTCTGAAAAACTCCTCTATCAGGTCTGAGTGTTTAAGTTGTTTTATGTCAGCTGTTTGGAGTAGTTGCCATCTTCTAATTATGTGTAACTCTATAGTCACTGCCTCAAAATTGTAAATCGTCACAGTTGGATCTGGAACAAGTTGATCTAAATTCCTTTGTTTTTTATTACTGTAAGCATGATCCACTGAAAAAGTCCTTGAGTTGAACTATTAGCATGTACCAATATGGCCATTGCCATTTCGAATTGGCTGATGAAGCTCACTTGTTTATGTTACTTCCTGGCCAGGCTTCCAGGTATGCCATTCACTTGGCGGAGGCACAGGCTCTGGTATGGGAACTCTCCTGATATCAAAAATCAGAGAGGAATATCCAGACAGGATGATGATGACATTCTCTGTTTTCCCCTCACCGAAAGTCTCTGACACAGTTGTGGAGCCTTACAACGCCACCCTCTCTGTGCATCAGTTGGTAGAGAATGCTGATGAATGCATGGTTCTTGACAACGAGGCACTTTATGATATTTGCTTCCGGACTCTAAAGCTTACCACTCCAAGCTGTGAGTGATAAAATCATAAACATTCATCTTGATGGATGGTTTGCAATAACGTGAAACAATTTAAATGCTGAAACAAACTCTACATTTTTAATTTGCAGTTGGAGATCTGAACCACTTGATTTCTGCAACTATGAGTGGTGTAACATGCTGCTTGAGGTTCCCTGGACAGCTGAACTCTGACCTTCGGAAGTTGGCTGTGAACCTGATCCCATTCCCACGTCTTCACTTCTTTATGGTTGGGTTTGCACCACTCACATCGCGTGGTTCCCAGCAATACATTTCTCTCACTGTCCCAGAGCTGACACAGCAGATGTGGGATGCCAAGAACATGATGTGTGCTGCTGACCCTCGCCATGGTCGCTACCTGACAGCCTCTGCTATGTTCCGAGGCAAGATGAGCACCAAAGAGGTTGATGAACAGATGATTAATGTTCAGAACAAGAATTCGTCATACTTTGTGGAATGGATTCCCAATAATGTGAAGTCCAGTGTGTGTGATGTTCCCCCAAAGGGTCTGAGGATGTCATCTACTTTCATTGGGAACTCGACATCAATCCAGGAGATGTTTAGGAGGGTAAGTGAGCAATTCACAGCAATGTTCCGTCGCAAGGCCTTTTTGCATTGGTATACTGGTGAGGGGATGGATGAGATGGAGTTCACCGAAGCAGAGAGCAACATGAATGACTTGGTGGCAGAGTATCAGCAATACCAGGATGCGACCGTCGAGGATGAGGGTGAGTACGAAGAGGAGTGTCTGGATGAGAACTATGAGTCCTAAAATGTGTGGCCAATTTCCACCCAACTTGAATCAAGTTTTACAATATTACATACTACAGTCTGTGTGGCTATCGGTTTTTCTGATTTGCACTTGTATTTCCTCTTTTCAGACAACTAAATAAAGAATTATTGGTTTTACTTATAACACCCTCTAATAATCCAGGAGACTCGAATGCGTGGGTGTTCTATAATTCGTGATCATACTGAACCATGTTTAATTGGTTTTTATTTGTAGAAACATTTTGAAATTTTAATTATATATATATTATGTATTTAACTAAAAATAATGACACAAGTCCTGTGTGTGTGTGTGTTTTTATCTTCATTATGTAATTATTTCATTAACTTTTTAAAAATTCAGTAAAAGGTTTTATCAAATAGTATTTTGAGATTAATATTATTTATATTAAATGATAATTTTTCAATGCATTAAAAGTAAATGTTAAATGTTAGCTATCATATTTATTGAAAAATATTTACAATAAATAAAATAGTAACTACGTTTAAAAGAACATTTCCTAGCCAAAATTTTTTCTATAAAAAGTGTTTAGAAATGTGACATGGCTATTGGCAAGTGTTCTTCTTGGAACAATCTTAAAGACGTTTTCAGAAACTTAATTTTTAATTTTTAAATTTATGAATTTAAAATTTGTTATTTGGATTATTAAGATTTAAATTTAGATTGAAATGAAAATTAATTCTCAATTTATAAATGATAGAGTTTGAATAAATAAGTGATTTTATAAATTTTTATTTTCAAATGAAATTTTAAATTCTAATTTTAAGCAGTTCAAAATTAACATTAAATTTTTTAAAATTTAAATTACCTTTTACTTAACATTCAAATAAAAATTTTTTAACTCAGAATGCATATTTTCATAGCCATAAAAGTCATGAACCAAGCTCTCCAATGTTGGTGTCCACACCGCTAGTGCTAGGCAGCCAAGCTTGTGGCGTCGGACTGCCGATCAGCCAACTAATTGCGGTGCCGTTATTAGAAACTTGAGCATGTCTAGTTAATAGACTGCATAGCTCAGCTTTTTCTTCGAGCAGGAAAAATCTAGAGATCACGGATCAAAAATGGATCCTGCAGGCTTGCTCCCGGTGGCCCGTGCCCTTCCTAATAATGGGTCCTCCTCTCTTTGCAAAAGAAGCGATGACGATCTCAGTCATCTAACAAAAATCGGAATCTACAGACTACTGCTACTAGCTCGTCTCAAAGGGCAAATCACCTTATCAGAAAATGTACACTAAGCTTCGGTGAAAAGCCAAAAAAAAAAAAAAAAAGTAAAAAAACCAAGAATTCTGAATTTTGCTGATTAAGGTGGAAGATTTTTCATTGTAGAAAAAAGTAAAAATCAAATCAAGATACATGGAATACGGTACGGGTAGCTGAAAAACGCTTTTAACTAATTACAACGGATTAGTTTCTGATTGGCTAATCGGAGGGCTTTAGGCCAAACCTTTCCTTTCAGCAAATCTACAAAGTAACTCGCTGAACCTGAGAACAACCAGAAATAGATTGGAAAAAGCTGTCCGTTGAAACAGAGACTGACATAGGACAGTTCCAGATACAGTAACGAAATAAATATGGCGTAATTTAATCTGTCATAATCTGTGCACGACAAACTAATCGAACCCCGAAAAAAAGGAAGTAAAATGGCCGCTGATCATTATAATATTAGTACTACCGAACCAGTAATAAAGAAAGGAAATTACAGACAGACAGACA
>JBBYHL010067938.1:0-37869 GCA_038381835.1 Adansonia madagascariensis | reverse complement strand
ATATTGATAATCTAGTGGATAACACTACAAGATATTCTTCGTTCTCTTTCATGGATGGTTTCTTAGGTTATAATAAGATTAAGATGGCTCTTGAAGACAAAGAGAAAACTAATTTGGGACCATATGGGGAACATTTTGCTATAGAGTCATGCCTTTTGGACTAAAAAATGCTAGAGCTACTTATCAAAGGGCAACGGTGACATTGTTCCATGATATGATGCACAAAGAAATTAAGGTTTATATTGATGATATGATAGCAAAGTCTCATGAAGGGGAAAATCATGTAGGCCACCTTAAAAAATTGTTTGAAAGGCTGAAAAAATTTTAACTCAAGTTGAATCTTGCCAAGTGTACATTTGGTGTCAGTTCTGCGAAGTTACTAGGTTTCATAGTCCGTAAAAAAGGGATTAAGGTGGATCCTGATAAGATATGAATTGCACAAAATTTGTCTCCTCCTAGTACATAAAAAAAGGTGAGCGGCTTTCTAGAAATGCTGAATTATATTACTTGTTTCTCTCAATTTACGTCTAAATGTGATCCCATTTTTAAGCTTCTGCGCAAAGACAACACAGGTCAATGGAATCATGATTGTCAAGAAGCTTTTGAAAAGATCAAAGAATACTTGTCAAATCTACCTGTTCTTATATCGCCAGTCCCAGAAAAGCCTTTGATTTAATATTTAACAGTATAGGAAAGATCGATGGGATGTGTGCTAGGGCAATTAGATGAAAAGGGTAAGAAAGAGCAAGCCATTTATGACTTGAGCAAAAAATTCATTGATTACAAGTCTAAGTATACACTGCTAGAGAAGATGTGTTGTGCATTGGCTTGGACAGCTCATAGGCTCAGGTAATATATGTTATACCACACTACATTGCTTATAGTGAAGTTGGATCCCTTGAAATACATTTTTGAAAAGTCATCCTTGTCAGGAAAAATAACAAGATGTTAAGTCATGCTTTCTAGTATGATAGTATATGTAACCTAAAAGGCTACAAAAGGGAGTGTAATAGCAAAATTTCTAGCTGATAGAGCTACTGAAGATTATGAACCTATGAGGTTTTATTTTCCAGATGAAGATTTGAAGGCAGTACTCCAAAAAGATTAAATAGGATATAGGGAAAAAACATGGAAAATGTATTTTGATAGAGCATCAAATGCTTTGGGGCATGGGATTGGCGCAATTTTGGTATCCGTAGATGGGAATTATTTTCCAGTCATTGCTAGATTGGCTTTCAGTTGCACTAATAACATGGCTGAATATGAGGCTTGTATTATGGGCTTACAAGCATCGATTGATAGAAAAATTGGTGTGTTGGATGTGTACGGAGACTCAACTTTGGTTATTTACCAACTTCAAGAAGAATGGGAGATAAGGGATTCGAAGTTGGTCCTATACCAAAAGCATGTTATAGGATTGGCTAAGCAATTGAAAAAGGTTTGTTTTTAACATCTCTTTCGAGAAGAAAATCAAATGCTGATGCTCTTGCTACGTTGGCTTTAATGTTCCAAGTGGGTACTGATGTTAACATCCAACCTATTAAGTTGATTATAAAAGACTCACATGCATACTGTTTTGAGGTAGAGGAGGAGGTTGACAGAGAACCGTGGTACTATGATATCTTGCAGTATATTAAGTACTAGCAGTATCCTAAGCATACGTCAGATAATGATAAGAAATTAATTCGTAGGTTAGCTATGGGTTTTCTCCTTGATGGTGATGTGCTATATAAAGAAGTCGAGATCAAGTACGTCTAAGATGTGTGAATACAATCAAAGCACAGAGAATAATGGAAGAAGTACATGATGGGCATGTAGGGAACATGTTAATGGCAATATGATAACAAGGCAAGTTATGAGGGCAGGTTATTACTGGTCAATAATGGAGAGTGATTGCATTGATTACGCTCGAAAATGCCACAAATTTCAAATTTATGCTAATAAAATTCATGCTCCCCCAAATGAACTACATGTTTTGGCACCACCATGGCTTTTCTCAATTTGGGGCATGGACGTACTAGGATCAATCACTCCAAAAACATTAAATGGGCACAGGTTCATTCTTGTTATCATTAACTATTTTGCGAAATAGGTGGAAGCAGCCTTTTACGTAGATGTTGCATGAATAGTTATGTGTAAATTCATCAAAAAATAGATAATATGTCGATATGGACTCCCAGAGAGAATCATTTTAGATAATGCTCGTAATTTAAACAACACAATGATGGAAGAAGTGTGCACACAGTTCAAGATTAAACACTACAATTTCGCACCATATCGTCCAAAGATGAATAGAGCAATAGAGGTAACTAATAAAAATGTTAAGAGAATTATGGAAAAGATGACTAAAACATACAAAGATTGGCATGAAAAGTTACCTTTTTCCTTGCATGCTTACAAAACGTCAATGCATATGTCTACTAGGCCAACCCCATTTTCATTGGTGTATGGGATAGAGGCTGTATTACCAGTTGAGGTGGAAATAACATCCTTAAGGGTATTGAAGGAGGTTGAATTGGAAGAAGCTGAATGGATATAATAATGATGCGAGCAGTTAAACCTCATTAAAGAAAAAAGGCTTGGGGCACTTTGTCATGTCCAACTATATCAAAAGAGAATAATGTTAGCACACAATAAAAAGGTTTGCCCTAAAAGCTTTTGAGAAGGAGAATTGATCTTGAAGATAATTCTTCCATATCAGCATGATCATCAAGGGAAATGGACACCGAATTGAAAGGGTCCATATGTTGTGAAAAAAGGCCTTTTTAGGTGGGGCTTTAATTTTAACTGAAATGAATAGGGATAAATTACCAAACCTGATCAATTCAAATGCTGTGAAGAAGATATTTTGCTGAAAGAAAAGAAAAAAAAGAAAAAGAAAAAGAAAGAAATGAGAACTTAAATTGAAAACCCATAACGATGATTTAAGTTATTGTGGGATCTAAGTTAAAAACCTGGAAAGGCTGCTTAGATAAAATCTAGCATTGTTTAAAGCTCTCATGATTGGGGTAAAATCCTTGAAATTGAAAACCTAAAAAAGGTAGTTTGGGCCATCAACATCAGTTGAAGATCATAGAATAAGGGGTAAATTCTAGTCTGAAACATGTTAAGGGCATCAATCGAGCAAGCTTTCAAGGAAAAGTCAAGGAGTGGACTGATCATGATCATTTGGATGTTCATTATTTGAGTACTAATTACCTTATCTAGATTGTCCATTATAATTTTCTTTGAAATGGCCTACTTGAATTTCTATTTAATTCTATTCCCTTTTTTTCTCGTAATAATAGAGAACTATTTTTCCTAAATTACATTGCTCTTGCTTCTACCTTTTCCTGCATTCTTGTTGAGGAAGGTACAACACATTTTAGTTATTATTAAGTTAGAAATTATAAAAGATAAGGTAATAAAGATGTTACTAAAAGATTCTTTCATTACTTTGGTAAGGAAACAAAAAACTACATGGTAGAAAGGATGGGGGTAGGAGCAATAAAATAGAGGTGTTGATATTTATGAAAGTAAGAATATGCAGTGTAACTTAGATGGGGCAATTCAATTTGATCAATGAAAAATAAAAGTTGAAAAATTAGAATTGATGAGACAATGAAGATATTTTTGAATCAATAACCAAGTGATGAGCTTGAGAATCCTTTTTTTATCATGATTTGGGAGTGTTTGGGTTCATGATCATGGTGTTTCATTGTAGATGCATTGCATTCCATTCATAGATTCATAACATCTTAAGCAGAGATTTGATTTTTAAAAGTGATTTTTCATCAGTATCGGATTTGCTAGGTTAAGTTTTAAAGTTGAAGTCTCGGTGGAGGAGTTTTTTTTTTTCAAATTTTTAAAGTTGATGCCTTAGTAGAAGAGTTTTATCGTTTGAAAAATTTTTAAAGTCAAAGCCTCGGTGGAGGAATTATTTTAATTTTTTTTAAGTTAAGCCTCAGTGGAGGATTTTTTTTTTCATATTTTTAAAGTTGAAGCCTCATTGAAAGAGTTTTTACAGATTTTAAAGTTGAAGCCTCGTTAGAGGAGTTTTTTTTTTTAAATTTTTAAAGTTGAAGCCTCGTTAGAGGAGTTTTTATAGATTTTAAAGTTGAAGCCTCGGTGGAGGAGTTATTTAAAAATTTTAAAGTTGAAGCCTTAATAGAAAAGTTTTTGCATTTGAAATTTCTTTTAAGTTTATGCTTGGTTGAGGGGGCATTTCCCAAAATATCAACTGCTACAATAAGGTCTAAAATACAGGTGTCCACGTCTTTGTACACTTCCTATTCTACAACAAGTGCACAAAGAAGGGTAGCTGTGACACCCGATTTTAGGTTCGGGTTCTATAATCCAATATATGGAAAGCCCATATCTCTTTGAAATTTTTTATCTTTATTTTTTTTTAAAAAAAGGAAATGAAAGTTAAAATTGTAAATTTCTAATTCTGTGACAAAATCTGTCCAGATTGAATTGAGATAAAGATTAGTCAACAATCATTAAAATCAAGTTGCCAAAAATTTATAAAATTAGAGTTGACATAGCTAAAATTGTGGGATTTGAATTCTAAATTTTGGAAAAGAAATTAGGGTTTTTGATTTCATCATTAATGCTTGGTCCACCAATCTCCCCTAAAAATAGGACCTAAGAATTCTGATTAGGGTACACACACACACTGAAAAAGAAAAGGAGAGGAACGGTAGTTGCATAAACATTTCAGAAACTTTTGAAAATTTTAGGAAGAAGATTAGCTTTTGGTAAGGTACTTTTTCTTTTATAATTTTGTGTAAATATTTGTTTGGAACTAAAAGTATTTTAGTTTTTTTAAATTAGGTTTGTTTTTAGTATTGTCAATAAAAAGTAGAGGCTTTCAAATTTTTTTATATTTTTTTACTACCCTTTAAAAGAGAAAGAATTTTAGTATCAGTTATAAAAAAATTATAACTTCCCAATGTCGTTGATTGAAAATGCCACTGATTTTTTTAGGCTCAGTGTGATCAGATACCTATTAAAACAATTCACTTAGGAGTTACAAAACTCAAAAGAGTTAATTTTAAAATCTGTGCAATCTAGTCAGTTACAGCATAAGTAAGGAATCATCCCTTTCGTGATGCCCAAAAATTAATACAAACTATCACATGTTATCCGAATTTGCTTTTCCTCAATTTTAGATATTCAAATATTCAAATATAATCCCCAAATTATCATGAGGAAACACGCATATATGACTTAAAAAGAAAATATATAGCCCATAACTTGTATCTGGTGCCTAAAAGGGTGACTGAATTTGGTTCAGGACTAACTCAAATTCATAACATAACTTGGAACAAAAAGTTCTATGAAAAAAATTTTAGAGAAAGTTTTACTCCAAAGATAATTCCAAAATAGTTCAGAAGTCAAACTTTTTTTTTTTAAATTAGACATTTCTCCTAAAGCTTTATGAAAAAGGATAAATAAATAAATTAAAAAAAATGAAACTTTGAAAATAATGCTAGAATCAATTTTTTATTAAATTCTTATTTAAGAACCTTAAAGTGAGCCTCTAGAAACCTAACACTTGATGTTCCTAAGTCTACGGACTCCCAAAATGACACTTTTAGAATCAATATGAGGTATTCGAATGCCTTAAAATCAGAAAACTTAAAATCCAAAGAAACTTGAAAACAAAGAACAACTTTGACGTTCAGGGCTATCTAAATTTATTTTAAACTATTTTGGGCACTAAAAGATGCAAACTAAAATTCCTACAAAAGTTTACTTGATATACTTCACCTTAAAAATAGTGAAAAAATCCTAGAAAATCATTTAAAGGCTCAAAGCATTTTTTGAATCAGACGCTATTGCTTCGCACAGAATGTCTGAACAACATATATTGTCGATTTAATTCTGGATGTACCATATATGGTTGGAAAGCTTATTTAACCTACTTTAATTAAAAAAATACAAGAAAAATCAATGAAAATGGTTTACCCCATCGAAATCAGCTTGCTTTAGCACACAATTGTTAGAATCCAATCATTTGAATAGCTCGTTTTGCATAATTTTTCTCATCTAATCCGATCACAAAATTGAGCTTTTGAAAACTCATTTTGAAGCTTTTTCAATGGGAATGACACTATTACTAAAAAATAAAAAAAATTCATTTTCATAGACAAAAATAGTTCTTTTTCTAATTATATTTTGTTGGAAACTATAGTGATTTAAGAACACCACTGTAGTCTAAACACTTACACCTTATATCTTAGAGCTACTTTCAGACATTCAAATATTAGGAAGCTAAGCATTATTCCTTCCTAATATGATACACTAATGATTTAAACAAAAATCATTGCAAGACTCTACATGGAAGCTAAGAAAATTTAATCCAAAAGCACCAATATGAGACATGCATTTGTCTTCACTTTTTCCTTTTTCTTTTTTACTTAACTAATCTAAACAAATATGAGACACACCAATGCCTTTCCTTTTAAGGCTGTAATAGTAACTAAATTACACTTAAGCAACCAAGTTAAGCACATAAGCTATATTTAAAGGCTTCTAATAAAGCTCAACACATTCAAGCTTTAAAATTTAACTAAAACACTTTGAAAACATTTTTTTAGCTCTAAATCTTTGAATCAAGCATTTTATTGAATGTCTTCAACTATTCCTTAAAGGAACTTATTGAAAACCAAGCCTCAACTTATCATTGACATGTGCTTGCAAGATACTTTTGTGTAAAACAAGCTTTTAACACATAACTCAAGCATTTTAATGAAGATGTACTAATCTACCTAGCACATAACATAAGCAAGAATAATAAAACAATATCAAAGATGCAGAAATTCACTTGGCTAAGCCTATCAAGTTAAGATCATACTCATCTAAAATTCATGTTAGCATAATTTCTCATCATTCCTAATCAAGAGCCATGATTATCATCCTAAATCATGACTATAATGCATGATTATCAATTAAGGTCAAGATTTCAACATAAATCATGATTAGACCATAAATCTAACATTTAAACATATGACTTTATCAAATGAATTTCAAATTTCAGCTCATTAATGCTAGATCTAACCCTAATTCATCGAGATCACACCATATAATTATCATTCATCAGTCGATTGATGATTTCAAGAGATTTAAGCTAACTGAACCTTAATCATGCTGTTCTCTAGTAGGTTGAATGCACATTTAAGCCCATTAACATGGAATTTCATGTTAGAAACAATATATTTCATCTTAATATGCAAGGATCCTAGCAATCTAACTCAAACAACATAAATCAAATGAAATCATGCCAACCGATCATGATCTTATGCAATCTACCATGTTTGAACATGGATCTCAACTTTTTAACATGTTTCAAGCTCAGTTTCAACCAAATCACCACCAAATCATGCTTAGACAATCATAAAATCAAGTAATCCTAAGCTAAAACCTAATTTAAACATCAAATCTCCAAGAATCATCAATGTTGAATCACATAGATTAACGAATCATAGTGGCTGAATGATGAACAAGCAATATTAAGTAAGATTCAAGATAAAAATCATGTGATTCAAGCAATAAAAGATTAAGGAATAAGAATTACCTTTCAAGCATTGTTCCTTGAAATCCTTTTCAAGAGAATTTGAGAAAAAATCTAAATTTTGATAGTGAAAAGTGTTTAAGTGTATTTAATGTGTGTATTTATTTTTTAAAAAAGGATGATAGCCATTACTTATTTATACATTTTAGTTGGGTCACCTAAGCTTAAGTCACCTATTGGTAATCTTAGACTTAGCTATTAACCACCTAACTTCCTCTAACTAACCTACATGAAATGACTGTTATTACATATATCAGTTAAATTTTGTCATACTCAAATCTTAAGGACCCGAGTCTTAGTTTTTCAAATCTAGCACTTACCTTTTAAATTGGACAATTAAGTTTAAATGCCTTTTCTTATTAAACTAAACCCCTATAACCATTTTAAAACCTAGGTTAGACCTTTCTATCATCAAAAACTCATCCAAGATTGGACTAGAAAATACCATTGACTCATAAAAACCTAGAGAAAGTCAATTAGAGGGCCCGAACAAAATCAAGTGTTTATAGTTTTGATGGAAAGTACAGACCTAAGCTTAAATGACTCAGTTTCCATGAAAAGTAAGAAACTTAAAGAAACTAGTCTCAATCATGATAGAAGGTACAAACCTAAACCTAAAAGACTTGGTTTTCATGGAAAGCAAGAAACCTAAACAAACTAGACTGGTCACAGTGAAAAGTACTGACCTAAACATAAAAAACTTGATTTCTACAAAAAGTAGGAAACCTAAATTAAACTAAGGTCTTATAAGTACAAACCTAAGCTTAGAGGACACAATTTTTATGGAAAGTGAGAAACCTAAATTAAACTAGAATTTAGTCTTAAAAAAATACAAACCTAAGCTTAGGGAATCGATTTTGATGGAATTTGACTAAACTACCCTAAATGGATAACTTTTAGGCTAAATGTGACCTAATTAGTAAACATTGCTATTATTACTAAATTACAAATTGATCCTTAAGTGGTTAAAAAATGCAATAACTCCTAAACGGCCTAAAAATGAAAGAAATATACCTAAATGACCAAAGTAACCTAAATGGGTAATTTAATGCTAGAAATAACCTAAATAGCCCTAAAATAACAAGTTTTACTAAAAGGACCCTAACTTTTCAAATTTGCTAAATGACCCCTAAATGACTTGAAATGCATAAAATAACATTTAAATAAATTTAAAACAAATGGAAAATTAATATAATTGGCCCATGACCATTCCTTCATGAAATAAATTTTTAAAATTTACAATTTAATCCCTAAAGCTTAATTAAATTGCTAAATGGCCTAAAAAAATGAAATTTTGATAATGGGCCTTTATACTATGTAGCTAAGGAATAGAAATGCCTTTAAAAGGTCTTAAAAATTTGGGAAAATTAGTTTTGGGCCCATAATTCCTATTATTACATAAATGTCCTCAATGGCCATAAAAAATGGAAAAATTACAAAATTCCCCTTAAACCATTCAACTATTACAAAAACATATATAAAAAACTATCTTTCATGAATCGTGGTTTGCATGACAGGATAAAACCATTCTAAGTTATCTAACAAACTCAAAATCATAAGTAAATTCTTAAAATCTCAACATTCACAAACAAAGTTGATGAAATCATGAGCAAACATGCAGACATAAATTATATGATTAACAAGAAATGAAATTAAGCACATGCATGAGCATAAACATTAATTCATATAAATATGATTTATAACACGTAAGCTTTGAAAACATAATTTTAATGGATTTTAAAAAAAATGTGTAGACATCTTATTTTGTTCGAGCCATCATCTAAAGCATCTTCGAGCATCATCGGGCCATTTGAATAAGTAGAGATTAGTTATCCATTATTCCCAACTAAGGTGAGGTGTCTGACGAGTCGAAGGTGTGTAAAATCCACATTTACATGAGTAAGTATCTATATATTATCTTTAGGTATCAATATAAGGCCCTACATCATCAAAATCCTAAAACCCATTGTTTTGAAACACTTGCTATTTGTAGATACATGAAGCCATGTATCGATCCACTTGTTATTTACATCGACATACTTGCTCTTGGCATCAATAAATTAAACTTATGTATCGATACATTGTTATGTCATAGCTAAAATCATGATTTCTAGGCAAAGATGCTGTATGTGTTGATACATTCTTTAATGTATCAATACACCTAGGCAACATTTATTTTATGTTTCGATAAAAACGCATTGTATCAATGCACATAAACAAAATTTGCCAAGTCCATGCGATTTCACCCCTTTATACCATGACATTCAAACACGAATTTGGTCATGAGTTTGGCTTAAAAATAATCCAATACATACATAACTTCCTAAAAATCATTTGGATTTCATTTTGGGCTTTAAATATTGGATCATAACATTTTGAATGGCCTATTAAGCTTGTTACAAGGGCATTTAATGAGAAAATGTGGATTAACCAAGGGCAAGCCAGACTTCGCTCACTATGTAAGCTCATGCATGGCCTCTCTTTACTGCCAAGATAATACATCAGCCAATGGAATGCTAAAAGATTGCTCTTTGGTACAATGACTCACCATATCGTACACTCTAAATGTCCTAAATACCTTAACCTTACTAGGTTTTTGATGGCTGAGATTAAATCCTATATAAACTATATTGTTTGGTCAGCCAAAGAATATATATTCACACTCTCACATAAGCCCCCACACCTATGAAAAACCATTCCTGTAGCTCCCTTATCAGCCCACTAAAAACCCTCTTAAAACCTTCATAACCACTAATTTTCCTCAAAAAATACTCTTCCATTGATATTACAACCATCAAGCTTATTCTTTGCCACATTTTCATGCTATATATCATAGCAAGGGAAGGCAAGAAAATGAGTTCTAAGTTTAGAACCTTTTTTGCTTAACATTTTTAAATTGGTTTTCAAAGCTTTTAGGGTATATTTACTATATTTTCTCCCTTCATCTCTTTGTTCTTACATTTTTTACATTCTAGGGAACTTTAATGTGCTAACCATGATCTTATCCTAGGATTCTTATGCATTTTCTAGCCTTAGATGCGGTAGACTTAGGACCTTTATTCTTTTATTGACCTTTCCATCATGTTTCTTCATGCCTATGTGCTTGGTTCATCTTGAAAATATGTTTTAATGTAGTCTTGAAAATCTAGCATGTTGTCTTTCCTTGTCTAAGCATGTTTATATAATCTCATGGCATAATTCTTAATGTCATTCATGAAACTAACATCCCCTGCATTTTTTTTGTTTTTTTTCTACATTTTATCATTATTTTTCATGTTTAAATTTCACTTTTGCTCATTTGAATATGTCTCTCATGGTTAGTGTCATGAATATCATATTTAGTTCATCATATGCTTGTCAAAATGCTTGTTTGACACTTGCCAAAAAATTTGTTCTATAAAACCCCCAGGTTAAGCCTACGTTTAACGTCAATAAATGATTATTAACATGGACTCAAGGTTTTCTACTTATTGGTTTTTCAATCACAGGGAAAAACCAAGTTTTCTATGTTTGGATTTAAGTTTATGAGGCTAAATGTTTTGTTTCTATTTGAAAATAAAATGTCTCTTTTAATTGACCAAAGTTGTTGATGCCTTGGTCTTTGGCTTAGAGTCTTTTTGTCTTTGACATGGTCAATGGGCTGTTTCATCATCCTAAACTACTCCGAGATTGTACAAATGGGCTCATGAGGCCCATGTCACTTGTCTCGCTCTATCACAGACATTTGAGTGTCTATGGCCCGAATTTAGTTCTAGAAAACCTAAAAAACTAAAAAATTCCCCTGTTTCATACAACAACACTAAAACCATGAGTTAAAAAATCATTTTCAAACTTTTAGCAATTTTTTAGAATTTTATAATATTTTTCCTGAAAGGGCATTGAATCACCTTTCCAATGACATTTTGTTTCCCTTTAGATATTTCCAGATAAAGGAGTTATGATTTTTCAAACAAATGCTATTTAGAAACCCTAAAATCAATAATTTGCATTCTATTTGGACCATTTAGCCCACCAGATGATTTTTCAAAATTTTTTAAATATTTTTCTCAAAAATTTCATTAAATTTTCTTTCTGAAAAAGTATTGTTTGTGATTTAAAATTTCCTAATGAGTTTAAAATAATTTTTCAAAGTCTAATATGCCATTTTCTCTATATCTATGACCTGTGTTAAAGTAGTCCTAAATTCAAAAGTTATTTCCTTCCAAAAAGTGATTTTCCAAGAATTTTGGAATACTTTTATGTTAACCCTCTTCGAGTAGTCTTTCCAATGGTACCTTATTTGACACCTATAACCTTTGCATTTGTCCAAAATAAAATTGGAAAAAGGGATAGCACGATTTTATCACTCTCTCCCAGCATTTATCGAAGTAAGTCGATTTCCCTAAAATCCCCTCTAAGATATTCAGATGTTTCGAAATGGATCTAACCAACCCCCATCGAGTCTAAAAACATGTGTCAATCTACTTCTGGGCATGGATCAAGGCATGAACTTTTTTTAAATTTTTTTAAATTTTATTTTTTAACCAATACCTTTTTAAAATAAAAAATCATCGATTTTTGTTGAAAACTTTCAAACATGCCATTTTGTCAAGAAATTATCCAACCTTTGTCAGTTTAACTTTTTTATCTTATCTTTTCAAAGATCATCAAAAGTCAAATATTTTTCTTCTAGATCTTTTTCGACTTTTTCAAAATTCAAACCTGGCTTTCATGCCTTGATTAACCATTAAATCCGAACACATCTCTAACATTGTTAATTTGGTTATTTAAAAATAATCGATGATAATTATAGGATACATTCTGATTATCCCCCTTTTTTATGTGTGATTTACTTTATGCAATATTATCTCATTATTTCTTCTTACTAACAAGTTTCTCTTTATGGTGTTCATTTTGCATTCATATTTCCAAAATCTATTTTTCAAAAAAAATAATAAAGGCAACGTTTCATATTAGTATCCCTCTAATGCTTAACACAAAATACCTAGTTTTTTAAAATTAAATTTATAGATCCAAAAAAGTCTATATATTTCCCATCTCTCCAGGACACATATGGGATTCAAATTTTTCTTAAAACCTGGATTAACTATTCTGTCCAAAATTCATGCATAAAAGGGGATTACATCGAAATAATGGTAAGTCAAAATCGAGGAAATCAAAACTAATGTGAGACATAGTTAGATGGTACCGACTTTAGGCATCATGGATGTACTAATCCTTCCCCACGCATAATTAACTCCCAAACCCAGCCAAATGGATCTTTGTACCACACAGACCATGGAATTGATGTTTCAAGTCTCGTGACCTGGGATATTGGTTTTAATAGGCATCCGATCATGCCTAGCCCAAAAGATTAATGGTGACTCTAAGTGTTGGCCATCTTACAAGGGGTATCCAAGACTAGCTGGATGAGCAATTCATTTGACTATCCTTCTCTCATGACAAGATCCTTACTTTTTTGCTCTCATTATGTCAAAAAAGAAAGAATCCCATTAAAAAGGGACATTTCTTTGTCAAGAAAAATATATTTTTAAGTCCTGCATGTTTTTTTTAAAAGGCATGTTGCAATAGCTTAACAACACCATTGTGGACCAATTTAGAAAGTTAAGCCTATGACTAGTCATGTCTTGCTTAGTTCTTAGTTTCTTTAGTTTCGATCATTATTTAACTATTATCCCTTTCCATTTTCATCTATTAATCTTTTATTTATTATGATTTTTGTCTTATGATTGTCAAAGATTATCTAGTCCTTGAATAGATATCGATTCGATAAGTATGGTAATAAGGGGTTAACAAAGGGTTAATAAAAGGTTTGATTGTTTGCTAAACAAAAACTATGCACTAGCATTTGCATTAGATTCTCACCAATTCCATGGTGAGATTAAGGTCCTAAATATTATGGGAAGTAAGCTATTGGCCTTTGTGAGCCCGCTCCGCATAGGCATAGCGAGAACTTCTATGGGGTAAATTTTGTATGCCTCTCATGAGCTACACTATACATTTGCATATAGACATACATGCACTAGATCAAACCTATTTTGCCAAGCATGCGATGGGTTTAGGATCAGAGTGCCTTGATTGTCCTTATTGGATGAAAGAATGATTCTAATATTAGATTAGATGTCAAATCAAACCTCATGTAGCAAGCTTTACGACCCAAACCATGTCAAGCCATACTTGAATGCTGGTACATTAAATCAGAGAATAAAAACATTCAGGGAAACACTTCTTACCTTTATTCCCATCTACCTTAATACATAGGCGACAGTGAACAAATATTGTCACTTATTTTGTTACATCATGTCCTAAGAGACATCTTATATTTCACTCTTTTGTTGGGGCATGCTGTTATGCTGTTCGATCGATGATTAAACTTTCTCAATAAGTAGGTGATGGCAAATAAATGTTGCTACTTACAAAGCCCTATATTGCCCTAAAAAAGGTCATACCCACATAGAATAAGCCCTTCTACTGTTTGAGTGATAGTTTAATGCATGTCTACGTTAGGTGGTGATGAATGAACATCACTACCTAGTTAGCTGGTTTTATTTTCGAGAGATATCTTACCATTTTGATAAAGGTAAACTTCACCTAGAAATGTTGTTATGCTATTCCTTGGCACTTAACTTGTCATGATACTTGTCATTGTCTTGTCCGCCCTTAATCATTGTAACACCTAACATTGGGGCAATTTGTATGATTTATTTTCATTCTCATTATTTTATTCATTATTCTTGTCCAAATTATTTTGTATTGTCAGTAATCTACTTTTCTTTGTTTCCTTTTTGATTGTCATATGCATCATATCTTCATATTTGTCATTATGAGGTAATTGGCTTTTTAAGTTAATGTTCAGTAAGGACTGTCTTTTATAGAGCAATAGTTTGTTTCCATTCTCTAATTCTTCAAGGTCAAAGCATGATCAAAGTATCTGGGTAGGCAAAAGGTGATACTAATTAGAGGCATGAACAAGAATTGCTAAATTTCTTTGAACAAGTTACCAAGCAATCATGTTAGATACTTTTAAATGTAATCATGTGTATCCAAACAATGCTTGTTGCTTTATGGAAGATGCTATTGATGAAGCCATCTCGCAAGCTATTTGTCTTTCATGCATTTGCTTAAGTAATTAAGTTATTTTATCACTTTATTCATTTAACCATGTTAATAATCATTTACTATCTTGACTCCATATTGATTGTCAGCTCATTATAAGCAATCATCAATAAACACATAAAATTTTAATATGGGAATAGTCATTAAAGTGCAAGGGATTTTGAGATCCAATAAGGAACAGGAAATAAATTATCATGCAGTGGTACAATACTCGTTGTCGTAAATAGATCATTGAAAATGACCACCAGACACATATTGAACGGCTCGAATTAATGTACAAGGAGTCCTAGGACCCAAATGCTTTGCTGGTAGGATGAAATGCAAGCACAAACATGAAACTCATAGAGCTAATAATAGCTTTTACTAAGGAAAAGGGATAGGCTAATACCATAGATATGGGAAAAGAGCTAGCTAACTTGAAAAGTCACCCTATTGGTAGTACTGAGGCTACATATAAAAGGACTTACCAAGGGCATCCACCAAACATAATGCTAGTCTCACTAGTACCACCAATGATTTACTTGAAACCTATGCCAGCGAATCTATTTGTCCCTAAATTTCAAGGGCTGAAATGCAACAGTCTTTCTAGCTGATCCCATAACCTTTAATCATGATAAATAAGATAAGACGAATAGACAAAAATCTACAATGTCTATCATAAAGTGAATAAGTATCAACTTTTAGAGAAGCACCTCTGAGCTATCAAGAGGACAACAAATTTGGAGTTATCGATGCAGAAGCATTATCTTTAATGTCTAATCTTGTCATCCCCTATGAAGTTCAAGGCATCTGATTTTGAAAAATTCAATGGGACCACTGACCTTACTCTGCATATTTGAATGCAACTTAGAAATATGGCTGAATATGAAAAGGATGAAAAACTCTTCATCCAATGTTTTCAACATAACCTATATAGGTACATCAAGCTCAATAACATCAAGATTTAGTCATAGGTAGATTTGGCTAAAGCCCTTTTAAGTTAGTACCAGCACATATCAAATTACGCTATCAATCATTTTTCTTTCATCAACCTAAAAAGAAAGCTATTGGGAGTTTAAGGAAATACTCCCTATGACGAACAGAGAAAGCAGCCTTGGTTCAACCCTTTTTGACTAAAAAAGAGATGACCATGACATTCATTAACACCCTACACTCCCTATACTATGACAAATCAATGAGGTACACCATTAAGAATTTCATCGATCATTTTTTGGTGAAATAATTGATACTGCTATCAAAAGTAGCCAAGTGTCAAGAGATGAATCATCTGGATCGAGCAAAAAAACTGCTTATCTCCAAATGAAAGGAAGAAGAGGCAAGCACCATCAGCTATGCTAGCTCATCATAGTTGAATCACTATTAAATGCCAAGTTCATACTACCCAAGCATACCAGTCATGATTCCACACCCTTTTATCCAGTTTATGCCATAACTTATAACCCATCTTTACTGCTTCACCGAATCATCGATGAAATAATCCATCTCTTGCTAATCATAAGGCCTCTGATAACAATGCTCAGAACAACAGCTTTACACTAATCCTCTAACTTATAAAGAGCTTTACCAAGCCTTACTCAAAGGACATTTGATCATTCTTATTTATGTTCCTAAAAAGAGCCCACATACCTTTAATGGTATGATGCTAATGCCTACCACAACTACCAGACTACGGTGGCAGGGCATGGCGTCAAAAATTGCATATATTTTATTTAGAGGCCAAAGAGCCTCATTGATTAAAATGTGTTTTAATTTAGGATAAATTAGAGGCCCAACATTGCTACAAATCCTCTACCCAATCATGCCAACCTAATAGTGAACATGATAAGTTTCAAAGGTTATTGCAAGGTTAAAAGAAGCATAGAAAAGGTCAAAATGCCAATGAGTCTTGTTTGATGGATATTAATTCAAGCAGGAATACTAAATATAATTGAAAGATCTGATGATTTTTATTATTTTAACACCATCCATGGTTACACCCTTAAAACATGCAAAGTGTTACTGTAATGGTTTAAAAAACAATGAATGAAGGCAGAATTGAAATCTATGACAAGACACAAACATTCCCTACTGAGTCAATGAATATGATTATGGAACGAATAACATAACCTCCATATTAATATGCTGACCTTTTATCATATACAATAGACAATCCAGCTCTGGGATAAACTTTATGGTATCTTATCAATGATGATCATAGAAGCCTCATTTTTTTCCTGTACAAGAGTGATAAAGCAATCCTTTGGAAGTATGAGGGCTAGACCATGATAATCGGAGAGCTTTTTCAGTTTTCTGCTACCATAGACCTATCAAGAGTTAGCCACCTAACTCGCAGTGGTAGATGCTATGCTCCCACAACTTAAGAAAACTAGATGTTAACACCATTTGTATCGAATCTGCCTTAAGTTAGGATAAAATATTTTAAACCTTAAAAAATTAAAAAAGTAGTGGATAAGAAGGAAGCTGTTGAGTTTATGAAATTTGTCAAGTATTGTAATTATAGCATTGTCAATCAACTAAGTAGTAACTAGCTACAAGAATGATAAGGCAATCTTTTGGAAGTATGAGGGCTAGACCATGATAATCGAAGAGCCTTTTTAGTTGCCCGCTATCGTAAACCTATCAAGAGTGTAGACACCTCATTTTGTCTGAGCCAACTTTGGCATCCTAGGACTTAATTCAAAGATGATAGAATCAAAAAATAAGAAATAAAACTTGGGGGATGATTATCGGGTGCCGTGTCACCAGGTGCCATTAGGAGACACAGCACCGAGCAGGAAAATTTTTTTGGGAAGGTCTAAAATGCCTACATGCCATATTAAAAAAATGTAAAATGAGGCATCAAAAGCCATTTTTCATGGTGTCATCAGAGTCAATTAGATGAGTTCACAGATCAATTTCCCACTGTTTGTGACCAAAATGAGGTAACATAAGAAGCTACAGGTATATGCAAGTTATATTCGTGCATAAGTATTGATACAAGGCCTTTACGTTGCAAAAAATCTGAATTTTCACATGTAGTATCGATACAAAAGGGTTCGATATTGATACCTAAGGTGTGGTATCAATACATACCTTGATAGTAGCTAAAGTTGTTATTTTTGGCAAAATGTATCGATACACAAGCATGAGTATCGATACAAATCTATGGAGTATTGATATAGGCCTCAAAGTCTTGAGACTGGAAAAAATTTTTTGCTCTTAGTATCGATACACACTTCATTGTATCGATACTCATTGGTAAAATTGCCCTGTGGATCAATACAAAATGATCTACATCGATTCAACTAAGTATTTTTGTCCAATTCGAGCTATTTTTCAACCTTTAAAAATCTAAAATAAATAGGATTTTTGCACCAAAAAATCATCATAATTCATAACAGGCTTTATCTTTGGGTTGTGATTGGATTTAAATAAATTTTTTAAGCCTAAATAGCCAATGATATGAGACATTTTCATGAAATATATGGCTTGTTAGAGGGCATGTCTGGCTACAGTACCTCTATGCATGGTAGAACCAGTGGTAATGAGGGCAGCTGAACATATTACCTGAAGTTATCTCCTAGTATATGAGGGAAAATTCTATAATGCCTTTGCTTTGTCTCCCAAAAGCATTGACTGAGCCTTGGGTTTAAAAAGGGCCAAGGCTAGCCCAGGAAGAAAAAAAACTTCTAACCACCTCCAAAAAAATCTCTAACTAACTCCATCCTTAAAACTCTCCCAAAAAACACTATTCCATTGACCTCCATACTTAATTCTCATAGTTTCCCCAAACCACCACTAAAAAATCTCTAAGAACTCAACCTTTTATAAACTTTCATCCTTAAAACACATCAGCATCAATAACTTTAATAGAAAGCTTCTTTTTTTCACCAGTTTCTTGCTAAACAATAGCAAAAAGAAGAAACTAAGCTTATAGTCACTGCTTCAAGTAGATAAAAGTGTTCAAGTTTTTTTTTTTGTATATTTTATTTACTTTATTCCTTATATTTTTTTTGTTTTTGTCATTTTCGTCATTTTAGTGAGCTCTTCATGCTACCATGGCTATTTTAGGACTCTCATGCATTATTGTTGCCTTAATTATGATAGTCTAGGATTTTGATGTTGCTTAGTGTGCCAAATACCTTCTCTTTCATTCTATCATCAAAATAGTCATCTATTCATGCATTTTCTGTCATATTTAACCTATCTTCATAAGCTTAATACAAGTTTGAACATTTTCATAACATGCATTAAATATGTTGATGCATTTTCTTGTATTTTAGGGAGTTTCATGACATAAAAATGCCATCTTAAAAATTCCAATAACCTTTTCTCTACTTAAACATGTTCATATCACCTCTATAATAAAGCTTTTGGTGTCATTTATGAAATTATCATGTTCATGCATCTTATTTGTTATTTTTTTGCATTTTTGCCACCTATTTCCCTATCAAAATGTCATCTTTGTGTGCTTGCGTGTTTATTCCATGTTCATCTCTGTGTGTAGTATTTTGTTTACGACATCTTTGTTAAGAAGATTGTTTGCTTGTTAATAACATGATTTTCAAAACAAGATCCCCAAGTTAAGTTCATGCTACCTTTAATAGATGGAGAATAGCATGGATTTAAGGTTTTCATCATTTTGGTCTTCCAATCTTAGGGACATATTAAACATTTTAGATCTGGATTCATGGTGAAATAAATTTAAAGATGCTATTTTTCAAACAAAGATCCCTTTTTGGTTAAAAAGTTTATATTAAAGCCTTGATCTTGAGTTTAACACTTCCATGGTGACATAGTCATTGGGTTCTTTCATCGTCTTAAACTACTTCAAGATTGTGGAATGAACTCAAGATGCCCACGTCAGCCTATTCTTTTTTATGGATGGTCGAACATCTATCACTCAAACTTGACCTTTAAAAACCCTAAAAAATTGAATAATCCCCTGTTTTTGCTTTGGTAGCATCATAATTTGAGTGTGAAAAATCATTCATGAAACGTAAAATATTTTCTTGAATTTTTAGATTTTTTTCCCTTAAAGGGCATTGAAATACCTTTCAAAAGGTGTCTTGTTTGTCCTTGGATAATTTTGGATGAAAAAAGTATGATTTTTCAAACATTTGCTATACAGAATCCTTAAAACTAGTGCATTATGTTTTGTTTGGGCCATTTTGGCCCACTAGATGATTTCTCTAAAATTTTTAAACATTTTTCCTAAAATGTTTACAAAATTCCCTTCCTAAAAATGTATTATTCACAATCTAATGATTCTGGATGAGCCCGAAATGATTTTTCAAAGTCCATCATGCTCTTTCCCTATAAATGCTGCCATTGTAGAAATGTACTCAACTTTAGAAATTAATTTCACTTAGGAACCCATTTTCTAGGATTTTTAAAATATTTTTATACTAAACCTCATCGAGTCTCCTTTCCAACGATACCTTATCCACCCTCTACAGCCCTCAAATAGACTCATAATAAATTTGAGAAGGGTGACCGCATAATGTTATCTCCTATTTCTTGGAATTAAAGTTAACCTAATTTCTAAACACTTTTACAGAGACATTTAAATGTCTTGAAGTGATTTAGTGGATTCATCCATGGAGTCATGTACCATAACACGAACCCTTAAGACTCGGATTAAGGCTAAAACACAAAATAATTTTATACAAAATATCTCTTTCCTCTATAAATATTAAAATTCTCACTAGTAAAGATACTTAACCCTATTTCTCCAAGGGGATACTCCAACCCCACTTTTCATTCAAAACTCAAATTTCTTTTTTAATCAAATTCCTTTTAAATATAACTAAAATTATAACTCTTAGGGATACTCCAACCCCATTACCTAAAAGGGGTGTTCCAACCCCTTTTTCAATTCAAAACTTGAATTTTCCCTTCAAATTCATGTTCGAGATTCCTAATGATTTTCTTATAACATCAAGAGTTTCCATCTTTGGGATACTCCAACCCACTTTTCAAGAGGATGCTCTAACCCTTTTCCCACTAAAAACTCAAATTTTCTCTTTTTTTCTCAAACTATCAATTTTTTAATCTTTAGGGACACTCTAACCCATCATTTTGAGGGGATACTTCAACCTCTTTTTTCACTAAAAACTCAAATTTTCTTTTTATTTTCTTAAAATACAAATTTTTTTCTTTGGGGATATTTCAACCCTACCACTTTAAAGAGATACACCAACACCATCTTTCTAAATTTTACGTGAAATCTAAATTCTCTCTCGAATATCCTCATGAACCCATTTTGAATACATCACATATTTTGAAGACATTCAAATGTCTTAAAGTGCATTCGATGGATTCCCCCATGGCGTCATGTACCATAACATGAACGCTTGAGACTCATATTAAGGCTCAAACACAAAATAATGTTATATAAAATATCTCTTTCCTTCATAAATATTAAAATTCTCACTAGTAAAGATACTTAACTCCATTTCTTCAAGGGAACACTCTAACCTTGCTTTTCATTCAAAACTTAAATTTCTTTTCTAATCAAATTCTTTTTAAATATACCTAAAATTATAATTCTTTCGGATACTCTAACCCCATTACCTAAAAGGGGTGCTCCAACCTTTTTTAATTCAAAACTTGAATTTTCCCTTCAGATTCATATTTGAGATTCCTAATTATTTTCTTAAAACATCAAGAGTTTTCATTTTTGGGGATACTTCAACCCACTTTTCAAGGGGATGCTCCAACCCTTTTCCCACTAAAAACTTAAATTTTCTCTCTATTTTCTCAAAGTATCAATTTTTTAATCTTTAGGGACACTCCAACCCCATCATTCTGAGGAGATACTCCAACCTCATTTTTCACTAAAAACCTAAAATTTCTCTTTATTTTCTTAAAATAAAAATTTTTTTCTTTCGGGATACTTCAACCCTACCACTCTAAAGAGATACTCCAACACTTTCTGAATTTTACCTAAAATCTAAATTCTTTCTCGAATATCCTCAGGGCTACCAATTAAAACTTCCATTTTTGTCCCTCAATTACCATTGAATCAAATCATATCTCAAAGTTGCCATCCATATTATTCTTCAATAATCAAAGACAATTACGAGATACATTGTGATTGTCCCTTCCTTTGTGCTTTTCTTTATGTGTTTATTTCTTATACAATTTTATTATATTCTTTCTTGATTTACTAACACATTTCCTTTTTGGTAATGACCATCATGCATGCATGTTTTTCAATCCATTTTCAAAAAATTATAAAGCGATATTTTGTGTCAGTATCTCTACAGTGCCTAACACGAAATGTCAAAATTTTCAAAGTCCAATTTGAAAATTATTTTCATAAAAAATCCCTATGTTCTTTACATCTCTAAGTCGCATAGGTGATCTAATTTGCTTTAAAAACTTGGATCTACAATTTACAAAATTTCATACGTTAAAGGGAATTATTTCTAACTAATAATCCAATGGAACCAATCAAGCTAAAACTAAAACGAGACAAAGTTAGTAGGTACCGATTTTAGGCATCATCGGGGTGCTAATATTTCCCTGTAGGTAACCAACTTTTAAATCCAACCAATGAATCTCTGGACTTTGTAGCCTTAAAATCAATATTTTGAGTTTTGTAACTCGAAATATAGTTTTTGATAGGCATTCAATCATGCCTAGCCTAAAATGATCGGTGAGGACTCTAAGTTTATGGTCACTTCGCGGTGGCTATCCAAGACTATTTGGATAAGTGATCTGCTTGACGGTCTCTCTCCCCTTCATGCTACCACGCCTTATCCAAATCTTGATCATGAGATAACTCAAAGGGTCGACTATCATGTCCACTAATATGTTTTTAAGATATGCCCTGTAGGTTCTTAAGATAGTCTGAAGTTTAAAGGCAGCCATGTGGCAACAAGAAGTTAGCCACTTGACCTGCAATGGTAGATGCTATGCTCTCCCAACACAAAAAAACTAGAAGACTAACACCATTTTGTTATCCAATGCGCCTCAATCCAGGATGAAAGATTTTAAACTTTAAAAGATAAAAAAAGTAGTGAATGAGAAAGAAGCTGCTGAGTTTTTGAAATTCATCAAGTACAGTGAGTATAGCATTATCGATCAACTAAGTAAACAACTGGTTATGATTTCTATGCTATCCTTACTTTTCTATTTAGAAGCCCATCAAAACGTGTTCCTAAAAGTGTTAAATGAGGCATATGTGCCAAAGACATCTTAATAGACAAGTTGAAATAGCTCACAAACAATATCACTATGGACAATTACATTTCATTCACTAATGACAAGATCCTTCCTAGATGTAAGGGCAATTATAAGGCCCTATATATCACCATGCACTGTAAGGGTCGTATTTTACCAAAGGTTCTCATAGATAATGATGTCACTCTGAATGTCATACCCATGGCCACTCTGAACAAGCTTCATGTTGATGTTTTCCATGTCAAGCAAAGCCATATAGTGGTCTGAGCATTTGACAAGACTTGCCATGAAGTCATCAAAAACATCACCATTCTGCTCTAAATAGGCCTGTGCACTTACAAAGTTGACTTCCAAGTTCTATCATATAATTATTGGGAAGGCCTTGGATACATTCAACCAAGGTGGTACCATCATCATTGCAATAGATGCTAAAATTTATGTTTAATAACAAAGTAGTTAACATCAAGGCCAAAGAAAATATGATAGTCACCACCCATATTGATGACATATATATTGAGCCTGATAAGAATACACCTGAGCCATCCTTCTAAATATTCGAGTTTGTTAATGCTACATTTATAGGAGAAGGCTTGCCAATAGTTGGGCTTTGGCTATAAAGGAATACCTATATGGGATTGAAGTTAACTATTGGCAAAGGTTGCCATATTAGAAAGGGGCTTGGTAAGTGTTGCCACATGTTCGACCTTTAAAACTTCAGATGACCCGAAAGGTATGGCACCCTCGATTTAAAAAATAAATAATGATTTGTTGTGGTCGAGCTTTTGAGCTATCCCTTGATTGGGATTTGGATTAGGCATGATACTATGAAAGGGGTAGAGACCATCGGATGAGTCACTCATCTAATCACTCTTAGGTGGCCACCGCAAAATGGCCATAAACTTGGACTCACCACCGATCATTTCAGGCTAGCAAGATTGGATGCCTATTAAAAACAATATTATAAGTTACAAAACTTAAAACACTGATTTCAAGGCCTACAAAGTTCAAAGATTCATTGGTTGGGCTCAGGAGTTGGTTATGCGTGGGAAAGGACTAGTATCCCGATAATGCCTAAAATCCATACCTACTAACTACGTCTCACTTTGGTCTCAGTTAAATCGATTCCATTTGGTCTCTATTTAGATAAAATCCTTTTTAATGCATGAATTTTTGAAAAACAGTAATTCAAGTTTTTTAAAGGAAATAGATCACATATGTGCCTCGAAGATGCAATGAAAGTGAATATACGATCATGAATAAATAAAAACCATGAAAGGATTAGGTTAAATATGCAAATGTAAAAAAGATAATTCGATAGAGGGACAGCTCCACCAATAGCATTTTTTATTAAAGTAACAATATGTCTTAGTTACATGTGATTACTTTCGAAAATGCCTGATGCAATTACATTGCTTAATTACACAGTCCAAGAAATATAATAACTCTTGCTCATGGGCTTCAGTGGGTAAGATTTCATGTGTAAAGGATAAAGCTATATCCATCATGTTCCCAACCTCTAACTAAGCTAGTTGGATCTACTCTGTGAGATGGTGATGATAGTCCTGATAGTTTTGGTGTGCGTGATCAACCACTTGAAGCCATTCTTACTCTAGCTATTCAGAAGCTCTTACTAGTGTGTTGACTTGGTCTTGGCAAGCTTGAAGGGAATGCTTTAAGTTTGAATTTTGAGCGTTAAAACTCCATTTGTGGCCTGGTTTGCTCTCAAATCCCGTACTCAAGCCTCTAACCTTTTATTCCTCCTTTGAGAAGTTAATACAAGAGCTTAGGTTCTAACAAGCTTTTCCCTATTAACCCAAGCAACTTTTTTCAATTGGTGTAGTTCTTTCTCAAGAGTAGAAATTTTTCACTTCCACTTGGCTGATGACTTTTTAAGTCTTCAAGACTTGCTTGCTTTATTAAAGGCCATATAGTCTTTTTCCAAACTCTTAAGTTCCTCTTTGAGGTGATTTTTCTCCTTGATAGCCCTATTCATCTTGCATCCTTGAGGTAAAGGTCCATTTTTAATTGACTATATTTTTCCTTTAATCGAGTAACCTCCTTGGCAAAAGTCATCATCTCTTATTTGAACTCTCACTTAAGGAATTCAACCTTGAAAGAAAATTTATCAACTGGCATTTATGATGTTTCGATACTAGATAGGGGTACGGTGTCATTAATTCAATGGATCCCCCACTCGTCATATCTTGGGGTCATACTACTCCCTCTTCAATATCTTTCCATGCAGCGAGTTTGTTTCCATGCATGAAAGGCTAGCTAGACTTTCGACTAGTAGTCAGCTCACCATAGTCGACATCCCATAACTCTAGGTCTTGGACAAAGGGGATGAACTCATGACACCAAAACTATCAAAGGACTAAAAGAATAATGTAGATAGTACTCCTCCATAATCCCATGAGTGGCATGTAACTGTAATCTTTGCACTAGTATATGATCGTTTTAGGGAAAACTAAAAGGCCTTCCATGTTACCTTCTTTCCCTTGATGTTTTAGAATTTTTTAACCTATTGTTCTTCAGATTTGTCTTGAGGCCATTCCTTTTTGAGTACCTTAGAGATAGAGCTAAAGTTGGGTAAGAAGCAATACGGTGTCCTACTTTTTTTGGGGTCAAAGTAACTAACGAGCCAAATATGAATGAGTGGTGCACATCTGATGGATCGGCCTGTACCTATTTTTTTACAAAAATTAAGAGCTTGAATAGTTTTAGCAATGATGGCCGGTGTAGGATTGACATTGCAACATAAACGAGAAAAAACATCTACTACTGTGGCTTCAACATAGCTTAATGTCTTTGGGAATATAACCAGACCATATATCGCCAAAGTGTAGATATCTTGGATTTTTCAGATGTCAACGGTACTCGCCATTGCTTCTTTCAAACTAGCCCATGAGATACATTCACTGTTCCCCTTCATTTTGATATGACTCTCAATACAAGACTCCGTTGCCCTAAGGATTTGAGATAATCTTTTTTTAAAGTTTAGAGGATTTAATACTTTACAGTATATTCTATCGACCTTTGCCCTCTCAATGTTGAGTAACGCAGTGTCTTTATCGATCGTGGGAACCAAATCTTCATGATTAAAAGTGAAACATCAGTATGCTGGATTCCAGAACTGAGAGGTCGCTTGCAACAAACCAACATCCAAGCAAACTTTAAGCAGAAGAGCAATGTCTTTGTATCTTTTAGTGAATGATTCCTTTTCAGTATTGTCCTAATTAATCCATATAGTCTTCAGATCTTGCCAATCATTTTGACGGTATCCTATCTTGATCCTTTCATGCACTATTGAGGCATACCCCCATTTTAAAACATCCCCATCTTCATGCTGTCGGTGCTCCAACCATGCTCGAACTTCTTCAAAGGGTTTTAGCTCTAAAGTGGACTGTTGCTCCATGATAAATGCCCCTTGGTGAACACTGATCCATTAGAGCCAATTATCTCATGATAACAGTACTTATGATAACATGATGCATGATGAAAAAAAAACAAAACGAGAACGAGTTAGTAACCAATACAAAATAATAGGTAAAAGATAAAGAAATGAAAAAATAGCAGCAAAAGTGCATCAAAAAATTTACCCTAGAATAGGTGATACGATACCTACGGCAAACATGATAAATATAAATGTTGAAGCATTAAAAGAGCAACATACTAGCATGTCCATGTTAAAATTGCCACCTCACGAAGTAAAATGATACTCACGATGACCAAGGCTAACTGTTTAAACGATGATGTTCGTTAATCACCATTTATGTTAAGTACATGCTAAGCCATCATTCGGGCAGCATGATGGCTTATCTCGGTTAAATATGACTATTTCAAGATGGCATTGCAGGTAATGGCATTTATTTGTCCTTACCCACTTATTAAAAAGGATTTGCTATCAAATGTAATGGCATATCCTAAAGGAATGATCATGAAAATAAAAAGACAAATACGGGTGACAACGTTCACCCATCATCGCCTGCGTAACCAACGGTATATAAAAGTAAAGGTAAAAAATATTTCCCTGAGTGACCCTAATCTTTGGGTTATTCTAGCAGCATCCAATATAGTTTAACATTGTTTAACTTATAGGGCTCATTATATGGGTTTAAGTTAACGCCTGTTTCGGTATCTGAATAGCTCTTCTGTCTGGTAAGAATAGTCGAGGCACCCCAATCCTAGGCCTATCATGGGTTTGGCGAAATGAGTTTGATTTGCTAAATTATTTCCTTATGCAAGTGCGGAGGGATACTCACGAGAGACATAGGTAACTTATATCCCGGAAGGTCTTGCCATGCCTATGTGGAGGGTTATTCATGAAGGCAGATGGCTCATTTCCTCCTAATAATTAAGATACTAACTACACCATGGTGCATGGCAGGAATCTAATGCAAATGCAAGTGCATGGTGTGTGTAAGGGAAACAATCAAACTTTTTTGTTTCACTCCTATATTACCATACTTATTCAAATCAATATTTAATCGGGCACTAATAATCCCTAACAATCACAAGACAAAAGCATAAACAATAAAGATTAGCAGGTAAAAGTAAAAGAGAATTATATCTAAATAATTGAGGAGATCAAAGAACCGAGAATCGAGAACCTAGTGAGAAATAGCTAGTTATAGGCCTAACTCTTTATGCACCCCAGTAGAGTTGCCAAGCTGTCACCATGTGCTTGACCTTTAAAACTTTAGATGATCTGAAGGGCTTGGCATGCTCGATTTAAAAATAAATGATGGTTGATTGTGGTTGAGCTTTTGAGCTATCCCTTGATTAGGATTTGGATTAGGCGTGATACTATAAAAGGGGTAGGGACTGTTAGACAAGTTACTTATCCAACTGGTCTCGGGTGGCCACCGTAAAGTGGCCATAAACTTAGAGTCGCCACCGATCATTTCAAGCTAGGTAAGATCAGATGCCTATTTAAAACAATATTACGAGTTATGAAACTTAAAACACTATTTTCAAGGTTTATGAAGTTTAGAGATTCGTTAGTTGGGCTTGGGAGTTAGTTATACATGGGGAAGGGCTAGCAACCCTACGTCGCTTGAAATCGGTACCTATTAACTACATCTCACTTTGGTCTCAGTTAAGTCGGTTCCATTTGGTCTCTATTTTGATAAAATCTTTTTTAAAGCATGAAGTTTTGCAAAATGAAAATTCAAGTTTTTTAAAGGAAATAGATCACATATGCACCTCAGAGATGTAAAAAACATAGGGATTTTTGTGAAAACAATGTCCGAATTGGATTTTTAAAAAAATTGGATGTTTTATATTAGGCATTGGTGCAAATATGAAACATCGCCTTGTAAATTTTAATGGGAAACAAATTTTAAATATGAATGCACAATAGTCACTACAAAAGGAAAACAAGTTAGTAAAGCAAAAAATGACAAATGTAATAATATCATAAATAAGCAATTACAAACAAAAGAATGTAAAAAAGGAAGGGGCGACTGAAATGTATCTCATAATTGCCTTCAATTGTTGAATAATGATCGAGATGACAATTTTTGAGACCAGTCTAGATTCAGCTGTAATTTTAAGAAAAAAGATGATTTTTATCAAAACAATTTAAGGCATCTCAAAGAGAGACAATTTTAAGTTTTTAAGGTAAAAGCAAGGTTGAAGTATCCCCTAAAATAGAGTTATGAAAATAGTTAAGATTAAAGTTAAATTTTGAATTTTTAATGAAAAAATAGGGTTGGATTATCCCCTTTGACTAGTGGGGTTGGAGCATGTCCAATAATTGTATTTAGAGCAATTCACACCTAATAAATTAGGATTTTATTCAATTAGGAATGTATTAGAAAAAAAATTCCTGGTCGGGTCAATAAGATCATGAAAAGCATTTTGATTTATTTATCTCTTATTTTATACAGAATGGATTTGCCTAGACCAATACACAATTTTTTTTTAGTTTTTCTAGGATCAGGTTTTATATTAGGGGGCCTGGGAGTGGTATTACCTACAATCCAATTTATTCTACCTTTTCATTGGGATTGGTTCTTGTTTGTATATCTTATTTTACATTCTCTCAAAGTTAGGAAAACATTTGGGAACAAAGAGAAAATTCAATTTTTTAATTAAAAATGGGGTTAGAGTATCCCCTTTGGAGTAATGGAGTTGGATTATCGCCATTAGTGAAAATTTTAATATGAAATTCTATTTTTTATATTTTAATATTGATCTGAGTTAAAAAGGGCTGATGTTGTGGGGGAATCAACCAGGCACATTTTCAAGATATTCGAACATCTAGATAAAAAGGGATTTGGAAATTAGGTTGAAAATAGGGGATAACATCATGTCATCTCCGTTTCCAGATTTTGTTTGGGAGCATCCGAAAACATCAAAGGGTAAATGAGGTACAGTTAAAAAGGTAACTCAACAGGATTTAATATAAAAATATTCCAAAAATTCTAAAAAATCATTTTCTAGGCAGAATTAATTTTCGAAATTAGGTTCATCTCAGCACTGGCAGCATGTATAATTTAAAGGGCATGATGGATTTTGAAAAATCATTCTAAGCTTGTCTGGGATCGTTAGATCATAGATAATACCTTTTTGGAAAGGGAATTTTATGAACTATTTGGGAAAAATATTTAAAAATTTCGTAAAAGTCAATGGTGGGCCATAATGGCCCCAAACAAAATGTTACATGCTAGTTCTAGAGGTTTCGAATAGTAAAGGTTAGAAAATTATAACTCCCTCATCTAGGATGATCTAAAGGCAAACAAGACACCATTAGAAAGGTAATTTGATGCATTTTAAAGGAAAAATATTGGAAAAATCAAAGGAAATATGTTTTAGTTTGAAAATGATTTTTCAACTTTGGACTATAGTGCTGCCAGAGCAAAAACAAGGGGGATTATTTGATATTCCAATTTTTTCAAAGATAACTTAGGTCTAGGACATTCAAACTTCCACGATAGAAAGGAACATGGGGTTCACAAGTTCATTCCATAATCCAGGAGTAGTTTGGGATGATGAAACAATACGTTGACTATGTCACAAAAAGAAACGCAGACTCAAGATCAAGGATTAATACTAAAAAAGATTTCTTTTCTTTTTTCTTTGAAAAATGAACTTATTTCACCATGAATCCAGAGCTGAAATGTTGATTTGCCCCCAAGGTTGGGAGACCAATTTGATGAAAGCATTAAGTCCATGCTACTCTTCATCTATTAGAGGCAACATGAACCTAACTTAGGGATGTTTCTAAAAATCAGTATGTAAGAAACAAGCAAGCATTTTAATGGAGATATATGAAGAAAACATAGCCCATGCTAAGATAAACATGAATTAAACATGCAAAACAAGCAAAGGTGATGTTTTGACGTGGAAATGGGTAACATAGATACAAAAAGATAACAAATAGGGTTCATGGAGATAATATGAACATATTTATACTAAGGAGTGGATGTTGGGGTTGTCAAGACAGCATTTTTATTTCGTGAGCCTCCTTAAAACACAAGAAAAATATTTGAACATGCCTAAGACAAATTAAGGTGACCATTTAAATATGAAATGGTTATGGGAACATAGAAGGAACATGGCAAAAGATGCATGAAAAGAGGCTGTATGATGATGAAAATGAAGCATGGTGAGTTTATATATCTAACAACATCAAGGTGTTAAAAGGGTCATCAAGATCCTAGGACTACCATAACTAAGGCAACAAAGATGCATTAGAATATTAGGAAGGTCATGGCAGCATGAAAGGCTTACTAAAATGAAATGAATGATCAAAACATAAAATTTATGGAACAAGGTAAAAATATACCAGCAAAAGCTTGGACTTTCTTCCTTTTTTTTAAAGTAATAACTCTACGCTCAGTCCCTTCCCTCTTTTAGCTATTGTTTAGCAAGAAAAGGGTGAAAGAAAGGAGCTTTCTAGTATTGTGGTTGCTGATGGGGTGTTTTAAGGATGAAAATATGTGAAAGGTTGAGTTTTTGAAGGTCTTCTAGTGGTGATTTTAGGGAGCTACGCGAATAGAGGTTGGTTGAGGGTGAAAGGCAATGGAATAATGTTTTTGGTGAGTTTTTGAAGCTAGAAGGGCTAGAGGATTTATAGGGATGGATGAAGAGTTTTTTGGGATTACTGGAGAGCTTCTTTGATAGCTAAGAATTTTCTTTGATAGCCCTGCTTTTAGAAGATAATGCAAAGGCATTTTTCATTTTTCTCTTCTGCACTAGGGGACATCTCCAGCTACCATGCTCAGCTGACTCTTCACTTATTGTTTTTACCATGCTAAGTAAAGAGGCAGAAAGGCTGTAATAGCCTACAAATAGAGATATGCCTGCCATACCCTTTTACACCCATATATCTTATAAAAGTGACTTTTGTCATTGATTGTTTGGGCTCTAAAAATTTGTTTGAATCCGTTAATGAGCCCATAGTTGAGGCTTGCAATGATTTATGATAATTCTTTGGTGCAAAAACATGTTTAAATCGGGTTTCAATGGTTGAAAAGTGGCTCGAACTAGGCAAAAATGCCTTATTGCATCGATGCAAAACATGTTTTATCGATGCACAAGGTACTTTTTACTCCTGAGTGTCAATACAATAGTTGTGTTTCGATACTAAGAGCAAAAAATGTTTCCAGTGTCAAGACTAGAGGCCTGTGTCTATACTCCATGGATTTGTATAGATACTCGTGCTTCTGTATCGATACATTTTGTCAAAAATCACAACTTTAGCTACTATTAAGGTCTGTATCGATGCAAACATGCCAAGTATCGATACCACACCTTCGATATCGATACCAAACCCTCTTGCATTGATACTACATGCGAAAACTCAAGTTTTTCGCACTGTAAAAGCCTCATATCAATACTTGTGCCCCAATATAACTTGTATGCACCTGTGGCTTCTCAATTTACCTTAAGTTGGTCACAAACAATGGGAAATTAATTTGTGTATTTATCTGAATGACCCTGGTGACACCATGAAAAGTGACCTTTGATGCCTCCTTTTTATATTTTTCTTTCATATGGCCCATAAGCATTTTAAACTTTCCTCAAAAAAATTTTTTCCCTTAGAGCTATGTCACCTAATAGTGCTTGGTGACACAGCACCCGGCAGTCATCCCGTGGTTTTTATTTTTATTTTTTAATTTTATCATTTTTCACCTAACTTCTAAGATATAGAAACTGGTCTAGACAAAATGAGGTGTCTATAGTAAGCATCTACAAGGTATAGCTAGAGCTCTAAGAGTCATCAGCCAGATCGACAAGAAAGGACTAGAATTTAAGCCCAACATGTAGTACTAGAGGAAGCTAGCCAAGAAAGCTAGAGATTAGAGATTGGCTCATCTGTTTAGTCATGAATTAGGACAAGAATCGATGGTATTCCCATCGATCTATTAGATTTTTGTCTAGGAGAATGCATGGATCTAAATCCACCAGAGTAGAAAAAGGTTAATGATGATTTGGTCATTCTGAATCAATCACTTGATAACCTCCATGTCAATAACATTGATAATCAATCAGGATCCTCTAGGCTAAGCAAAAAGATCTACCCTAATCAATCAAAATCAATTTTTGACAACAGGGCTATTTCAGAAACCCCTATAGTTTTTATGTCTATTTTTGTGTAATTTAAAATAATTAAAACCTTCATGCTTCTGCCCAATAGCTTGTAGGAATCATATGTAATAGGTGTCTTTTATCGAATGTCATCAATAAAAATGACTTTTGCATAAAGCATTTCATTTTATATGCCCATTTTATCCTTCTCCTATATTCAAACTCTTTGTCTATGTACAATTTGTCTACATTATTTACTTTACGTCCTTTAAGGTGCTTTGATAAAAATGACATGGATACTTGTAATATGCTTCCAAAGTCGATTTCAAACAATCAATTTGCATTGGTAAAACTAACTTTGATAAAGATTCCGAGGAAAGTTTTCTACTACTAGATCTATTAACATAAGCGAGCATGAAGAGAAACAAACTTTGCCCCATGAGGAGCAAACCAAAGTTATAAATTTAGGGATAAAAGAGAATCTAAAAGAAATCAAGATCAAAACCTCCATAAAACCTTCCACCAAAACCAAACCGATTAGCCTACTTGAGAGTATTAAGCCGTATTTCCTTATTATATCAGGAATATGTTGACCTAAATAAGGTCAAGGCTTTTTAAAATATAGTGCTACTTCAGACCATAAAAGAGGTGAAGAGCTAATTGGGGAGACTGAACTATATCTCAGATTCATATCCCAGCTCATTGATATATGTGACTTGATTTTTTGATTTCTTTACAAATAGAATTTTAGGGAATGGAACAAAAAATGTTAAAAAGCCTTCAACAAAGTCAAACACTATTTGTTAAACTTGTCATCTTAGTACTACGAATTCACGTTTGACCTATAATCCTCTACTTAGTAGTTTTCAATAAGTCTATGGGTTATGTGCTCGAGCAGTATGATGAGTTAGGAAAAAAAAAGCAAGCCACTACTATTTGAGCAAGAAATTCACGGAGTGTGAAAATAACTATTCTATAATGGAAAAGTTGTGTTGTGCTCTAGCCTGCACCACTCAAAAACTCGATTAATACATGTTATATCATCCTACATGGTAATCGCGAGACTCAATCCCATCAAGTTTCTATACAAAGCCCTTGTGCTATTAGAAAGACTAGCTAGGTGGCAAATTTTGCTCTTCGAATATGGCATCATCTATGTTAATCAAAAAGCCATTAAGGTAGTGCAATAACTAACTTCTTGGTAAGCTGGGCAACAGACGACTATGAACCATTGAGTTTCGATTTTTTCAGATGAAGATCTGATATGCATCATTAAAGGCGAGGAATTTTTAGTCAAGACCAATCTTGGAAAATGTATGTCGATAGCGCATTAAATGCTCTAGGGCATAGAATAGGGGCAATATTAATTTTACTTGATGGGAGCCACTATCCTTTTACAACTAGGCTAAAATTTGACTACACCTATAACATAGCAGAGTATAAGGCTTGTGTCATGGGACTTCAAGTAGCTATTGAAAGAAATGTCAAGATGTTATAGGTCTTCAAGGATTCAGCCCTAGTCATCTACTAGTTCAAAAAAGTGTGGCAAACTTATGGTGCTAAGCTGGTTCATTATAAGAAACTGATCTTGAAACTCAAGAAGGAATTTAAAGATGTTAGCTTTCAATAGTTACCCCAGGAAGAGAACCAGATAATCGATTCCCTAGCCACCATGTCATTCATGTTTAAAGTCAGTTGAGAATTGGATGCCATTTTTATTCAGATGAGCATCTATATGGCTTCAGCATATTGTCAAAACATTGAATAAGAGAGGGATAGTTTACCATGGTGCCATGACATCCTCCGCTACATCTAGGATCAATTATACCTTACACATGCAGCAAAAAATAAAAAGGTATCAAAAGAATGACTATAGGACTCGTTCTAAACAAGGAAATCCTATACAAGATGGGTTAGGATCAAGTTTTACTTAGACAAGTTGCTACTTCAGAAGTCAAAAGGATCTTAAAAGAAGTTCATGAAGGGACCTACAGCCAGGGTTTTAAAAAATGGTGGCGTAGTGGTGTCATGGTCACTATTTTGCAGTAGCGATACCATCCACCACTGCTATTGGAGAAAAAAGCAATGTGAAAATATTTCACACCTATAACAGTCACTATTACCCATGAAAAATGGTGTAAAAAAAATAACGGCCATAAAGGTCCACTATTCCCACTAAATTGTTACCCATTTAAGAAAAACCTTGTACAAAAATGGATAGCCACAGAGCAAGAGACAAAGTGGAGTGCCAAAAAAAGTCACATAAGTTTTTTATTTTAGAATATTAAACTCATTAGCACACCATGACTACAACCCACAAATCATAGACACAAGGAATTTTTCATAAAATCTTAAAACACAGTGAAAATACTATAGATTTGAACTTAAAGGCTAAAAGAGAGAAGATTGGAAAGAGGCTGAAAGCCAAAACATATTTAACTAAGAAAAGCGTTGAAGTTCAAAGACATGGCTATGATTCAAAGAGAAATTTTCAAACAAAAGAAGAATAAGAGAACTTGTTTGGAAAAAAAATTAGGAATTATTTTAAATTGGGGGCATTTAGGAATTAGGTAAAATGAAGTCCTCGATTGCTTGGATGGGGATGGGTTATATTCGGTAGGTAAGCCAAATTTAGGGAGAACGTCGAGTCCATTTTAATTAACCTGATCCAATTATATTTCGTATAACAATATTTTTGGAAAAAATTTAAATAAATTTTTAGGAAATGAATTTTGTAGGTAGAAATCTTGGGAATTTGATTGATTTGATATTTGTATAGCTTAAAGAAAAATAATTAAAGCAAAAAATTATATATTAATTTTATTTTTATTAATTCTGATTTTATATTTAAAGTTGAGTTTTGAGATTTGTATTTTATTAACTTTTGCATTAGATTAATTGTTATTAGTATTTTGAATAATTAAATAACAATTAAAAATGTTCATATTATTTTATAATAAATTAAAATTCATTTGAGATAAAAATGTTAAATCACTTAATATATCAATAATATTAAATCAAGTAATGTGCAAAATCTATAATCTTAAATCGTTAACAGGAATTTTTTATGATTATAATTGTTATTGTTATGTTTTATGATAAGTTGTGTAAATTAAATAAAAATTCATGACTGTGATGATCGTATTAACAGCAATAACATTTTTTACATCCGCAAATGTGATAAATGTGATGCAATAGAAAATGTGACTGTAACTGCAATTTAAATCCTTGCCTACAGCTCATATGCTAACAGATGTCAGATGGTCAAGTAAGTCATGAGGTAAGGCTATTACTAGTTAACCCTCGAGAGGGATGTATCAACTATGCTTAGGAATGTCATAAATGTTAGATCTATGTGGACAATAACAACGTCCCACCTTCAACTCTTCATGTCACAATAACCCCATGAATTTTCTCTATGTGGGGTATGGATATGATTGGACCTATCACTCCAAAGGCATTAAATGGACATTGATTCATTCTGGTAGCAATCTACTAATTTACAAAATAGGTAGAGGTGGCCTTATACACTAATATCACTAAGTCAGTTGTATGCAAATCTGTGAAGCAGGATATCATCTGTCAATGTGGGCTTCCCAAAAAGATCATCATGGACAATGCTCGTAAGTTGAAAAACAACATGATGCAAGTATTATGTTCCCAAATCAAAATCCAGCATCATAACTTGGCATCGTATAGCCCAAAAATACATAGGGCAGTCAAGGGCACCTATAAAAACATTAAGAAAGTAGTTAAAGAATGGTTGAGAACTACAAAGATTAGCATGAAAAACTACCATTTTCCCTTTACACATATCAAACATCAGTCCTGGCCTCCACGAGTGCTGTTGTATTCTCTATAGTTTATGAAATGGAAATCGTATTGCTATCGAAGTCAAATTCCCTTTTCTAAGAGTCTTGATGAAAGCCAAACTCAAAAAACTAAATGAGTTAGGAACATATATGATCAACTAAACCTCATCAAAGAAAGACAGATAAAGGCTGTCTATCACAAGCAAATGTATAAAAAATGCATGATTAGAGCCGCTGACAAAAAAGTTCACCCTCGCCAATTCCATGAAGGTGAATTGGCACTCAAGAGAATCCTTCTAATCCATAAAGACGCTAAAAGCAAGTATCCCCTAACTGGGAAGGAATTACGTCATGAAACAAGCTTGCTCTACAATGGCCCTGATCTTAACAAAAATAGATAGCAACATTTAACCCAATCCCATTAATTCAAACTTAATCAAGAAATACTATGCTTAAAGGATGAAAATTTGAGAAGTCGTTTCAATAAAAAAACTCAAAAAAGTTAAAAAAAAAAAAAGATGAAAGGTTTCAGATGAAAATCCAAGAAAAAAGCATTTGGGCTGCCAACTTAACTTGTACCTAAAAACCTGAAAAGATGGCTTGAAAAAACTAACCTTGAATAAGGCATAAACCTAATTTTAATCGAATAAGGCCCTACCCAAATACTTGTGAAAAAGACCTCAATCAAACCACACCTAATTCTTAATTATGTCAAACTAAATTCCATTCAACCTTAACTTTGACCAAACCTTATATCAAAAAAACCTTACTTAAATCAAATCCAAGTTTAGAGAGATAAGGAAGAGATACCATAATCTGGGGTAACTTTAAATGGTACAGGGTAATTGTAAGGGTCTTTGGAAGATTAGCTTATACCAAACATATTGATTATTTAGGAAAGATCCCAAGGTGCATTGGACTAAAAATTAATGTCAAGATTATCAAAGGCATCAAGTGCCCAAAAGTTTGTCCCATTATCACTTTGCCTTTTTGTCAAACACAAATGAATTTGTATTGTCTTTCTTGTCATAAATGAAATACTATCTAATTTCTTTTTAATCTCTTTGCCTTGCATTATGCTTGTTGTTTAATTAATAATAATTGATAATTGAATAAAATTCACATCAAGATTTCTTAATGTTACATCAAAAGATAAGAAGAGCATAAAGAGCTTTGTTCACACTTAATTGTCAAGATGATGAATTCCTTACACCTAACATATGCCATTCACAATCATGTGTCAACCTTTCCTAACTTTTAAAAGTCATCTGTCATGAAAAACTATTAAGTGCAAGTAGAACCCATCCATCTTAGTCTAAAATTTTTTAAGATTCAAAATTAATCAATCCAGGTAAGATACACAAATAATTAGGCCTAAAGTCACCTAGTCCTTAGATTGTCAACCTACCTAACCAACCTTGTCAAAAAATTATCAGAGGTTTGGCTGAGAAACACACGCCCTTCACATGTTAAAAAGATCATCAAACATCTCAAGCTAAGAAACATGATTATCAAAGTTCTCACCTTGTCAGAAGAACCCACAGGTACCTTAAGTCAAGATAACAACCATCTAGGTGTTAAGTCCTTTTAAAAGAGTCATGATATGGAAGCCTATCAATTAGAAGTCAGCAATTCGAACTGCGATATCAGGGAAATAGTTGTCAGAGCTTCTAGTCA
>JBBYHL010067831.1:17773-33445 GCA_038381835.1 Adansonia madagascariensis | reverse complement strand
AAATGAAAAGCCAAATTTCCATTCAAAAAATCTTCTAACCATAGATCATCAATTATCAAGATAGTTGAATTATCATGATAACTTTAGAGTTTTCATCAAATGATCATTTTAAGCAAAAATGGATGTCATGAAAAGTGACAAGCTTTTCTAATCATAAGGGAAAATTGGGATTAAAGTGCCTCTTAACTTGAAGAGAAAAACCCCCATGAAAAGTTAAGCCAAATTTAAAAAAGAGCCAAATAGGGTTTCAGTTTTACATCCTTCATGAGCATACATGTCATCATTCACAAGCATAAACATCATTCGTATAGGCATTTAAGCATCATTCATCAATATATACTACCCTTGATTACATCTTCATCTTTATCGATGTTGGCATTTGCATTACTGCCTATGCATTTGGATCATGGCTAGTCTTAGTGAATGCATTTATGTGCATCCATGCTCATATGCATCTGCACTCTAGTGCATTTGCACTCACATGCATTTTAACACATTCATTTGCATCTATTTACATTTATACTCATGAACCTTTGCACTCATGTGCGTCCACATTCACAAGCATTTGCACTCACGTACATCCACATCCACATTTATTTGTACACATGTGCATTCCTATTCATATCTATTAGCACTCTAAAACATTCATACTCACATGCAGTTGCACTCATATACATTCGCACATATTTTATTCATGAGCATTCGCACTCATGCATACTCCTGCTCATATCTAGTAGAACTCATAGGCACCCATGTCCATAAGCATTCGTACACACATGCATTTGCACTCCTACATATTTGCATTCACCGTATTGCCTAACATGCAAGTGCAGAATTTATGTATATGGGTATCTTGACTAAAGCGTAAGCATCATTATCAACGTACTTATGACACTACATAATGTTACGTTTGTGGCTTGGCATCACATTCATAGCATAAATTGTATTTCCCCTCTTGAGAATACCTGCTAAAAATCTCCAAAAGCCTTTCTTGAGGACATTTCACCAAACATTTATAAAGCCTCTTTTGAGGTTATTTTATTAAAAATTATTAAAGCCTCTTTTAAAGATATTTCAAAAAAACTTTTAAAGCCTCTCTTAAGGAAATTTCAATAGAACCTTCAAAACCTTTCTTAAGGATATTTTAAAAATCCTCTAAAGCCTCTCTTAAGGAAATTTCAACAAAACCTCTAAAACTTCTCTTAAGGATATTTCAAAAGCTTCCAAAGTCTTTCTTGAGGATATTTCAAAAAAAATTCAAAGCCTTTCTCAAGGATATTTTAGCAAAACTTTTAAAGCCTCTTTTAAGGAGTTGTATTAAGAACTACCAAAGCTTCTCTTGAAGATATTTCAAAAGCTTCCAAAGCCTCTCTTAAGGATGTTTCAAAAAAAAAATTCTAAAGATTCTCTTGAGGAAATTTTAGCAAAACCCTAAAGCCTTTCTTGAGGATATTTCATTAAGAACTACCAAAGCCTCTCTTAAGGATATTTCAGAAGCTCCCAAAGCCTCTCTTGAGGATGTTTCATTAAAAATTATCGAAACCTCTCTTAAGGACGTTTCATTAAAAAACCTCCAAAGTCTCTCTTGAGGATGTTTCATTAAAAATTATTGAAGCCTCTTTCGAGGACATTCCATTAGAAAACCTTTAAAAAGCTCTCTTGAAGATATTCCAAAAAACTTTCATAAGGGTTTTTTATCAGGTGCTTTAGAGCCACTTTTAAAAATGTCTTAAGTAGAAAACTTTTAGGGTTTTCTCAAGGATATTTGTTACACCTTTCATGAGAACCTTTATTTTTAACTTTTAAGTTAAGCCCCATGATGCCAGTAAGCTAGTTTCGGTTAATTGGCCCTTGTCAAAAGTCAAGCTCAATAGCGCCAGTAGGTCAAGTTTAGCGGATTAGCCTATGCCAAAAGTCAAAGCCCGATGATGCTGGTAGGCTAGATTTGGCTAATTGGCCCATCTCAAGAATCTCTATCAAAAACTTCTGTCAAGAAATCCCTTCAAAGTCTAATGTTGTCAGTTGTGATCCGACTCATTGGCATTTTGTCACTTTTAAGTTGAATATAAGGATCAGTCGAGCCTATAATCATAATTTATTTCTTTCATCCAAAAGCCAATATCATTTTTAAGTCAAACCTAGGGATAGTTCAAGCTTAGTGTTGTAGTCTAGGTCTTTCATCCAAAAACCTTTGTCAGTTTTAAGTCAAACCTGGATAGGTTGAGCTTAGGATTTTAGTCTAGGTCTTTTATCCAAAAATCTATATCATTTTTAAGTCTAACCTAGGGATAGGTCAAGCCTAGGATCGTGTCTAGGTTTTTCATGCATGAACCTTTGTTATTTCTAAGTTGAACCTAGGGATAGGTCGAGCCTAGGATCATAACCTAAGTTTTTCATCCAAAATTAAACTTTAACTTTTTGCAAAAAAATTGCAATCACTACCAAAATATTGTTTTTATCTTAGTGTCATATTAATTTTGGTCTTTTCATCACATAAACATAAGGCAACATCAAGCACACCTTGAACAAACTAGTGTCTATTGATCTTTGCCTTATTTTTGATACTCAGCAGTAGCTAAAGAGGGGTAGCTGTAGACACCCTATTTTGTCTATGCCATATCCAAGGTATTAAAGGTCATTATTCAAGGCATTATCGAAGCCATTCAAACTAGCATGGATCAATTCCCATCATTCCCAGCCATGATAAGGTATTTGAGCTAAATGTGCATAAAAGTTACATTTTTGCATATATATCAATATATAGTCTTTAGTTATCAATATTAGGCTCCACATCATTAAAAATTCAAATTTTATGTGTTGTATCAATAAAAAAGGTTAGTGTATTGATACATTTGCTATATGTATTGGCACATTGGTTTGTTATATCAATATGAGGCTTGGTAGTAATGAAAGCCAATTGTATCAATACATAAGTGGGTGTATCGATACAGGCCTACATGTATCGATACATTTGGGCAAACTTTGATTATTGTGTCAATACAAAATGCCTCGTATCGATACATTTGGCAAATTTTGCCCAGTTTATAGCATTTTGGCCTCTTTTCACTACTGCATTAAAATTCAAATTTGACCACATTTTTGGCATAAAAAATCATTCAAATTCACACAAGGCCTCAACATTGGACTTATGATTGGATCAATTAAACTTTTAAGGCCTAAATAGCCATGGAATTGGGTATTTTCATCACTTAATGCACTTTGCTAAAGGCACTTTGGTATCTTTTCTTGCCTCAACTGCATAAAGTAGCCTTGATCCATTATTTTTATTGAGCAAACTAATGAAATTACAAGGCAGCTGAGCATGGAATCTTTTCATATGAGGTACATGCACCAAAGCCTCAAAATGCCCTAACATTTTTTTATATTTTATCTTTACTCTTGACATGGCTATGTAAGCCAACTTTGGTTCAACTGAATATACATACACATTCTTTTCTCGCATTCTTTTTACAATACCAGCCACCAAAAAGCCTTAAAACATTCTTATTTTTGTAGCTCTCCATACCACCCCCAAAAGACACCTTCAAAACACCATTTTAAGCCATTTTGCTGGGTTTTATTCTTAGTAAGACATAGTTAGTAAAAGCTAAAAAGGAAACATCTTTGTTGGGAAAAAAACTTACCTTTTGGGTTAAAACTTGTTAAAACTTTTCATGGTATATTTTTTTAACTCATTGCTTTAAGTTTGTTGCTCTTTTTATCATGTTAGTGACCCTTTCATGTTGACCATTTATAGGTTCCATGCATTTCCTTTAATATCTTGTTCATGAGTTTGTAACTTGCTCATGCATTTATGCATAAAAATCATTTTTTATGCTATCATGAAATTTCTAGCATGTACTAATGTCAATAAAACATCTTTGTTTATGCTCATATCATGCTCTATGCCTTCATAAGCATAGTTTGCTATCCATGCATTTACATTGCCTAAAAATCATCTCTTTATGCTATCATGAAATTTCCATCATGTGTTCATGTCATGAAAACAATTTATTCTATGTTCATATTATGTTTTATGCATCAATAAATGTATTCTTTTATGTTCATGCACCATCCTTAATTTTTTCGCATTTTTAACATGTTTCTTTAATAAAAAGAAGTTTTTTTTTGGTGTTCTACCATGTTTTTATTATTTGATGTCATATTTGAGTGCTTTACATGATTAAAGATGCTTGCTTGACGTCTTGTCCTTATTATAAAAAGTCTATTTTTTTTCAAAATCTTCCAAGTTAGGTCTATATTAAACCTTAATAAATAAGGATGAAAATTAACTTGAAGTTTTCTATCTATTGGTCTTTCAATCGTAAGGAAACATCAAGCTTTCCACATTTAGTTCAAGGTTAAATAAGGCTAAATGTTTTAATTTACACAAGATAAAGTGTCTTTTTTTTTACTTGTCCTAAGTTGTTTGTGCCTTGATTTTGTTGTCTAAAGCCCCTTGCTAGTGATGTAATTCATAGGCTATTTCATTGTCCCAAACTACTTTAAGACTGTACGAATGAGCTTTTAAAGACACTATCACTGATCTTCTTTTTGTCACAGACATTCAAATGTCCATAGTTTGAGTCTAGTTTTAGGAAACCTAGAAAAAATTGAAAAGTCCCTAGTTTTGTGCTTACAGCATTGTAACCATGACTTGAAAATTCATTTTTGAACCTTAAACAATTTTCATGAACTTCTTGATATTTTCTCTTTAAGGGCATCATTCCAATGGCATATCGTTTGCCCTTGAATCATTCTAAATAAGGGACTTATGATTTTTTTGAACATTTTGCTGTTTAGCATCCTAGAATCAGTGATTTACATTTTATTTGGGCCATTTTGGTCTATCAACTAATTTTTATAGAATTTTAAAATAAATTTCTGAAAAATTTCATGAAATTCTCTTTTTATAAAGGTATCATTTGTGATTTAACGATTTTAAATTGAGTTAGGCATGATTTTTCAAAGTTCATTATACCCTTTCCATTGAATGTGCTATTAGTACCGAATTAGACCCAACTAAAGCATTTTCATATTTATCCTTATTGAGTCATCTTTCTAATGGTACCTTATCTAGCCCCTAAAACCTTTAGATCAATTCAAAATAAAATCGGAGATGAGGGATAGTGTGATGCTATCCCCTATTTTAGCATTTATCAAAATTAAATAATTTTCCAAAATTCCAACTTTAAGGCATTTGAATGCCTCTAAAAGAGTTTAGTCAACCCTGTCGAGTGAAAAAAAAGTATATCAACCCTTTTAGGCTCAGGTTAAGGCACAAACACTTTTTAAAATTTTACCATTCTTATTTTATTGATCCCCATTTTCAAATAAAAAAATTACCAATTTTGTCAGAAATTGTCAAAAATGTCATTCTATCAAGAAATTATCAAACCGTTGTCAATTTAATTCTTTCAGTCCCATCCCTTTAAAAGTTACCAAAATTTTCAAGTACAGGGATACTTTAACCTCATTTTTCAAAGGGATACTCAAACCTTATTTTTCAAAATTTTACTCAAAATTAAATTTTCTCTCTACCAAAACTCTAAATTTTTTTCAAAATCTAACCCGTTTTTAATGCTTTTGTTAAGCTATGAATACAAGCATGTCTCAGAGATTGTGATTTGGTTATTCTAGATAACTGATGACAATTACAAGATACATTCCGATCGATCCTTTTCGTTTCCTTTTTTTCCATGTGATTTAGTTTGTGCAATGTTTATATTATTTTACCTATGCCTTAATAACACATTTTTCTTTGCGGGGTCCATTTTTCATTCACATTTCTAAATTGTTTTTGAAAATCATAAGGCAATGTTCCATGTCGGTATCTCTCCAATTTTTGGCATAGAATATCTGATTTTCAAAACTAAATTCGGAGATTGTTTTTGGTTAAAAATCTCTACGTTCCTTACCTATCTAGGGCACATATGAGATTCAATTTTTTTTAAAAAAATTAGGGTTTATGATTTAATAAAAATACATGCACAAAAGGAAACTGTATCAAAATAATGACAAGTCAAAATCAAAGAAATCAAAAAAATGTAAGAGATAGCTAGAAGGTACAATTTTGGGTGTTGTGAGGATGTTTATACTTCATCGGTGTAATAAACTCCTGAACCCACTTGACAAAGTTAGACCTTGGAATCGATTGTTTGAATTTTGTAACTCAAAACGTCAGTTTCAATAGGCATTTGATCACACCTAGCCCAAGTGATCGGGGATGACTCCAATTGTTGGCCACTTTATGGTGGCCACCTGAGACCAGTTAGATGAGTGATTCATCTAATGATCCCCCTACATTGAAAAGGAAAAGTCTCAGTCAAAAGGATACTTCTGTGTTGTGAATTTTATCATTTCCCTTATATTTAAGTTGCATGCACTTTTTGCTCTATAAAAATTTTTTAGGGGGCATGTTGCAACATCATTGTTTGAATATGTCTTCTTGTGTGCCTTTAAACCATTGACTATATCGGTAAACTAGTTGGACATCTCCTTGATGGTTTCATCTAGCTTTATTTTGAACAACTTGTAGTCAAGTGTGAGCATACTAATTTTGGATTCTTTGACTTAATTTCTATCTTCATGAGTAGTTGCTAACTTCTCCCACACTTGTTTGGCATTGTCACAATGTGAGACTATTGTATACTTTTGGGCCTAGGGCACTTTTGTGATGTTCCATTACTCAGGTAGAACGCTCACTCGAATCACTCAGGCAGTGACGTACGTGACTTAAAAAAAAGAATATGGTTGATAATTTCTTTTAGGTTATCCCTTAATTGGGATCTGATTTAGGCGTGAGAAGATGATAGTAAGGGAATGACTGTCAGATGAATCTATTGTCCAACTAGTCTTAGATGGCCACTATGAAGCAGCTAAAGACTTGGAGTCACCATTTATCATTTGGAGTAACGCATGATCAGATGCCTATTAAAAATGATATCCCAAGTTATGAAACTCAAAACACCAATTTCACGGTCTACGAGGTCAAGATATTCATTGGTTGCATTTGGGAATTGGTCACTTGTAGGGAAAGATTAGCACCTCATGATATCTGAAATCGATACCTGCTATCCATGTCTTGCTTGGTTTCAATTTAATTGGTTCCTTTTGTTATTATTTTGATATAGTCCCCTTATATTACATGAATTTTAATTAAAAATATAAATCCAGGTTACAAAAAAATTAAGTTACGTGTGCACCACAGAAATGTGGAAAACGTAGGGATTTTTGATAAAAATGACCTTCATATTTAATTTTAAAAATTCAGATATTCTGTGCTAGGCATTGCAGACATCTAATATTGTTTGGGACTTTTTTTTGATAGTCCTAAATACTTGATAACGAGAATCTAGTGGCCATCCTGGTCGAAGTCCATCTCCTTTAGGCAAACTGGGCATTTTCAGGACTGATTAGTCATATTTTAATGGTCGCGTGCGCACATGATAGAAAAAGTGCAGTTTTGAAGGCCAATCTTGGATAAAAAGGATGAATATTCAAGAGATAAATCAGTTTTTAAGTATTTTTCTTATCAAATTTTGGAAATTCATTTTTGCAGATGATATCATAATCAAATTTCTCATTTCTATGAAATTTTTAAGAATTTGTTGTAAAACTTGGGAAGTGGATCATCATATATTTTTACTGATACCCATGCAGTATTTATGTCAATATGTACTCTTAAAAATAAAAAATATTTAGAAAAATCCATATTGGCATTTTATACTATGAGGTATCAAGTTGTCAAGTTTACCAATTAATTTTGAATTTTCACTGTACTGAGAACTCTTACTTGCAAAATTTTTTCAATGAAATTTGTTCCAAAATTCAAGTTTTTATCTTTATTATTTTTATAAATTAATATTTTGAGTAAGGTATTAAATTCAGCTCATTCTCCTCACAATCAAAATTATTTTTGGAATATTTCTCATTTTCAATATACGAGTTCCTCTACTCTGTAAAATTTTTCAGTGGAATTTTTCTAAGTTCAAAATTTTTAAAATTCATCAAATATTTTTATTAAATTCATGTTAAGTTAGTTTTTGAAACTCTAATTTATGTTTTGAGTTTTGAATTTTTATATATATTATTTTTCTATGAAAGAATTTTTCTCATAAAATTTTATGAGTTTGGGATTTCCAATTACGATTTTCTCATTATTGTGATTTTATTTTTTGTTTCTAAAATTTTATTTATTTTATTAATTTTAATTTAATTTTTAATTTTTAATTTTTTACTGGTTTGTTTCATGGAAACTAGTTTAGTTGGATATCAATTTTCCTTTAACCAATTTAGTTTAATTTTAACTATCCAATTACTTGATCTTATCATGATTATCATCAATATGATAAGTCTTATATGATGACTAGGCTAATAGTACACCCTAATTTAATGCACTCTTATCTCTAGTTATAATTATCAAGAAAAAATATATAAAAATTATTAAAAAATTAATTATAATTTTCGGTCAAGGGCATTATTTTCGTCCCTTGGCCAAACCTCCCCTTATAAATAGGGAGGATAGTTTATTTTATGGCTATTGGCATTGAAGAAAAAAACACTAAAAACACAAGTTTTTTTTTTTTTAAGTTCTAAAGCTTTCATATGTTTATTTTCTTTTAAAATTTTTAGTTTTATTCATTTCATTCATTTTTCTTCCTTTTAGTGAACCAAAATCATGCTCAGCTCATAAATTTAAATTCACATTGAATGGCTAAGCTTGATGGTTATGAACTATTTTCTTTCATTTAATTATTATTTTTTAATTTTATTAATAGTAGTTTAATTTTATTCATGAAATATGTTTTCTGTTGCTATGATGTTGATTTTTATGATATGTTTTGACTTTTCATGTATAAATGTTCATGTTGATACTATTTTACTGAGTATTTTCTTGTTAATATGTTGGAAAAACATGTATATATATTTATTTTGCTTGGTTTCTTACATGATGATGTTGATTAGTGCTTGATAAAGCTAAGATTATTGTTATTATTGAGTTGGAAAAAAAATTTTTTTGGTGGGTTATTTGATGTTGGCTAAACCTAATGTATGTATATATGATAACTTTTTCTATTTAGTGGCTATTTGGTAAATATGGAAATTATAGGGACTAAATTGTAAAAATAAAAAGTTTTATTTCAAGGCCTATCATTCCTGGCCGAACCACTTGAAGACCTTTAAAGGTGTTTTTCATGTGTAATTAGAATGTTTGAATGTGATTCATATATTTTTAAACTTTTTGGGACTTGTAATTTCAAAAAATTTAAGGGTTTATTTGTAAATACTGGAAGGTAATTGGCTAAACTTTTCTTGTAACTTATATATGTGATTTTAGTTTTGATTTTGATATATTTTATGTTTTATTTTTTTTACTTATGTAAGGGCCAATTTACAAATTTTAAAAAAAAGTTTAAGGACCATTAAGAAAGCCTAGTATTAAGGTCAAAATGGTCACTTCTAACATTAAATTTCCCTATTTAAGGCATTTTGATTATTTTTAACATTCCTTCGATCCTTTGTGGGTGTAGAGCATTAAAAATAACTTTTTATTTTGTCGGTTCTCCAGCAAGATACCAAATGTAGTTTTGAAAAAGTTCAGGGGCTTAATTACAAATTTTGCATTTTAGGTCTCCTTAATATCCAAATTCCCTATTTAGGATGAACAGGTTTTTTCTTACCATTCAAAAGGAAAGCAATCTTTAAAGGCATTTTAGTATTTCCCCTAAAATCAAATCCGATGTGTCATCGAGATGCTTTTATGTCAAAGGTGTGTATTTAGGATAGGTTCATCCTTTGATGATCATTTTTGAGTCTTTCAAGGTTATTGGGATACTTTTCATGTCGATGGTATACCTCAGGGACATTTTGGCATTTTTGCATTAGAATCAAGTCCTATGTGATTACTGGGATACTTTCATATCGAAGGCACACATGAGGGATATATTCATTATTTTAGATTGTTTTTGAATCCTTTAAGGTCACTAGGATACTTTTATGTCAAAGGTATACCCTAGTGGCATTTTAATAATTTGGCTTAAAACCAAGTTCTTTAAAGTTACTAGGATACTTCCAAGTTAAAGATACTTTAAAGGACATTCAGTTTTATCCACCAAATTTGAGCTTTAAGAATTAAGTTTTAGAATTTTTTTGTTTAAATCGAGTTTTAAGATGGTCTTTCTATTAATGTTCTTAATAAAATTGGAATTTTACAAAATTAAGGCAATGTTCTTGAGTTAAAATAATATGTGAAATTTTTTTCAGAATATGAGAAGGGTACTACAGATTATTTTAATAATAAGATATCCTTTTCAAAATAAAAATTAAGATTTTTCAAATTTCATAAAACAAAAAGTCTCATATTCCTCCGATCCTCTAGTAGGGTATGTGAGATATTTTGATTTTAAAATAAAACTTATCATGTTCCTCTGACTCTCTTGTGGGGTATGAAAGATAATTTGATTTTCAAAAAATATTAAAAGCTGATTTTCTTATACAGAATAATAAATTTAGAATATTATTTTAATACATAGGAATTATATTGAAATACTAAATTTTGAAACCAAATAAAGATTAAAATTTAAATTAACATGTAATTAACAAAGTAAGTACCGATTATTGGGCATCACAAGAGGGATCGATTCTTACAGGTGATTATAACCAACTCTAGACCCTTTCATATAATCTCTGATATTAGCCCATATCTCAAAATTTATTTTTTCTCGTAACCCTTGAAATACTAATTTTGATAGGTGACCAATCTTACCTGGGCTAAAATAGATTGGTAGTTGCTTCAGATAAGTAGTCACTTCATAATAACTATTTGGAATTAAGCCAAGTGAGTTATTCATCTTGACAACTTGGTCTGTAGACACAAAAAATAAGAAAATATTAATAATGACATGGCCTTTAGGAATAAAAATATTATAAAATAGTGATAGATCAATAAATACAAGAATGAAGGCCTTTTAAGTCTGGCTTGGCTTGGATTCAAGTCCCGACTATGTTGCAACAGCTTGGCAACTCCATGGAGGACTAGTTAGAGTGTCAAACCTAAAATTAATTACGTGTTAACTAAATTTTGACTAATCTGGTTTCAAGTAGTATTTAACTATTATTCCCAGTATTTCAAAGGAAATTTTATTTTTATTATTTTAAATATCTATTAATTTTGTTAGTTTTTCTCTAATCTATTTTTATGTTTTTTGCCTCTTTGGGGTTTAGGATAAGGGTTTTATTTTTAATATTGCATTACAAAAAGGTTTGTTTATCCTTTCACACATTGAGCACTTGTAGCAGTTGCTCTTTTAGATTTAAGGAGGGGATATAAGTGAGCCAACATTTTAGGAGGGGATGAAATAGCTCTGCTTTTTGAGGTGTTAGTCATCTAGGCCAATGAAAAGTTTACCATGTGTAAATTCCTACACCTACCTGAGTTGTTAGCCTCGTTATGGGCATGGAAGATTCTCTTACTCAGTTGAACCCTACATAAACTTACGATGGGCAAGGATTGGGTACCTAGTTAGTCTATTTTAGGATCAGGGAGCAATTCAAGTATCGACCCAAAGGTCTGATCTCAACCTTCATATAGTAACTGTACAAACTCCCCAATCAAAACCATGCCTAAATCTAGATGTCACCAAAAAGTAGGGACACATAAAGGGATAAAATTGCCACTTTCTCCTTTTTATTTGAATGTTCTCATAATATCTTGAATAATTATGATTTTTATTTATAATTGCATTATTTTTATTTTTACCTCAATTTAATGTTTCTTATGGATATTGACTTGTCTGTTTATTTGTTGCACTTTTTTCATATGCATATGGGAACACTTACTTTAAAATAAAATTTCAACTCAGATCAATTCTCATTTAACTTTATCGCCAAACATGTGCATGGAATGATTATTTCCAAGGACCTAGAAGTAGTTTGTTCTAAATCAGAATTCAATCAGAAAAAGCATGGGGATTGCATATCGAAGAGTTATGTGTTAGAATTGTCAAAAGCTACACATTTGGACCTCGTCAGAATAATTTGAAAAAGTTGCAAAGATATAGGATAAATGAGGAAATACTAAGCAAACTCGATTTATTGAAAAGTATGGCAATTCACATTCCTCCTTCGGATATAATTTGATTAGCAGTAGTTCAAGCTATGATCAATTTTAGGTCTATCATTTTAGTGTTTTTTGTTTAATCAATATGACATGACTCTAACCATGGAGGAAATCTTAGCTCTGCTCGAACTTGGACCTTTGGAGACAAGGCCCATTTACAATAAGGAACACAGTCTGACTAGCTTCCATAAAAAATTAGGTGAAGTACTTGACATAGGCTTTGAGACAGGTTACTATTTTATTGGGCAAAAGGAGTACGCTAGTGTTATTTCATGGCAATTTCTATTGGAATACAATTTGAGTATGGTTTGACACTGAGAAGGTCCTTAATGTATTTGCTTTGGCCATAAACAATTTGGTTTTCTTCTTGAGGGTATTAGGGCATGTAGAAGCAGTAGTGGTAGACTTATTCAACTGGTTAGAAAGAAATATGCATCTAGCCTAGCCATTCTACCAAAAATGATCTGAGCACTCAGTACATGTTGAAAGAGAGGTCAAGGTAGATTCTTCAAAAGTGCTCTGTTGTTGTATATTTGGGCACCTAGTCCTTTTTGGGGCAAAGATGTTGAAAACTCAAAACTTTATTTCTCCCTTTGCATCACTGTTTAGGAGTTTATTAAAAAAAAAGTAGCCCAAATCAAGAATCAAGAACTAATCGGTTGAAATGCTTAAGAATTTCTCTCCTAATGATATAACCTAGAGAGCACTTTGGTTTTGGCCAAAACCCTTCATTTAAGCAATGCGGCAAGTTACTTTTCATTCCTTTACTTGGTATACGGGGCACTATAGGGTATGCACCATTATTGGTTCGGAGACAATATGGGTCGTGGCAGTTCATTACCATGATTTTGGATATAGCTAGTATAGATTTGATATATCAGGGGAAGAATTATAAAAAATCACTTTAGGTAGCTATTTTGCATTGGAGGAAAAAACATGAGTTGGGGTTATGTGCAAATAGGGATTAGACCACCCTAGTTTATGATGCTTGGAGAAAAATTCATGGACGTGATTTGACTACTCCTGGTACATATAAGTCCACTCCTCAAGTATAATCCGATCAGAGGTTGATTTGATTAAGGAGGAAGCAGATAAAGAACAAAAAAGAATATGTAATGAGAATAGGGTATTCCAAGAAGAACTTGCCTATTCAAGAATGAAAATGAAAGCAAAAAAAAAAAGAAGTGGAGAGGATAAAAGAAAAGTACAATTTAATAAAGAATTATTGGATCGAGCAAAATAAAAAACTAAAGTTTGTTGAGATATCCAGGGGTTTCTACAGGACTCTAGGGGAATGATGTAGAAAATACATAAGTTTTTTGAGGAGTTAAAAGTTTAGAAAGACAAAGCATTGGAAGTAGAAGTCAATGGGTAGTTTTTGATAAGGAAAGAAAAGAGCATGTAGATATTCGTCTCCAGCTAAAGAGGTCCATTAAGAAGAATGAACAACTTTGGGATAAGAAGAAGAAAGGAAATCTAGGTTGCTTAAAGAAAAGGAAGCCCTTATGATCACTATTATGGAGATAGGACTAGAATTATAATGAAAAGAATAAGCCTACTAGGACATGGAAGTATATTGGGATGACAAGTTATGATGGGCCCATAATGAGCACCAAAGATGGCAAGTTGAGTGTGAAGGTCGACATATGTACCACAATTATCATACGGAGTGGATTTATTTAGCTGTTATTTAAGGAAGAAAAATGGTAGAAAAAATTAATTCCTACAGACACAGGTTAACCCTACTATACATTAGTTCCTAAAGGAGGCCCAAAAACAATATGATCAAGTTAGGATGTTCTTTAGATGCAATCCCTATATGATCAAGCAATCCCTATATGATCAATGATGTGAATGTGTAGTTTGCCATAAAGTTAATGGAAAATTTTCTAGTTTGGAATCTTTTGATAAACCAAGAGTCCCTACAAATGTATTCATATATTCATACCATGCATTCCTACATTATATACATACATACATATTATACATAACTATTAATTTCACCAATTCATAAATAAAATTTAACTCAAGGAAATTTGGTATTTTCAAAGGTTTCATTATTGCAAATTCAGAGAGACCAATCAAACCAGCACCTACTATCAATATTATACTCGATACAGAATGAGAAGAATTGATAAAGGTTACTTGGAAAGACTTGAACAATTGAAAGTAAGTCATCGGGAGGCCCAAGAGGCAATGATAAAAAGAAAAGAAGAATTGCAATTACAGATCACTAGAATGATGGAATTGCTCATGGCTATGGAGTTAGCTTGGAAACAGTCAAAAATTATTACTGATACTCCTACCAAAGGATCTGAAGGGTGTAAGCCGAAAGATAACCTATTAATATTTAGGTACTCATTTAATGGGCCCAAAAAATGTGTAACCAGCTAACACCAAAAATATACCTCATCTACCAACCATCCACATTAATCTTGATGCTCCTACACAAAGGGTGGATATAAGAACCACCGTCACATAATAAGAGTTAGCAGGTCTTGTTTTAGATGAAAAAAAAGGCACAAATAGTAAGACAAGGAGAAGTTGAAACAAAGAGTGAAAAAGGAAAATTACAACTCTTTAAAAGAAGAGTAAAAGCTAATAAAAGAGGCCAAATTATATAGTAATGTTGATGTTGAAGATTTTACTTGGTACCACATTTGGTCCTTTTGCCAAAATTTAGAATGCTTGAATTTGAGAAGTACAAGAGTGCTACATCCCCCAGCATATATCAAGGTATTCATTCAAAAAATGCTTGGATATGCATAGAATGACAAGCTCCTTATTCACTGCTTTTAGGAAAGTTTATTAAGATCAGCACATAGATGGTATAATGATTTGAACTGTACCCAGATCTAATGTCAGTCTAATTTGTTAAATGCATTTCTGTAATAGTATAAACACATGGCGAATAGGTACCAGATAGGCTAACTCTGCAAAACATGGAAAAAATCTACAAAATCTTTCAAGGAATATGCATAGAGGTGGAGAGATATGGCCTCGCAAGTTCAACACCCATTGATAAAGAAGGAGACTACAATGCTATTCGTAAATATTCTATGCCCTTTCTATTATGATAAGCTAGTATAGAATGTAACCAAGAGCTTTTTTAACCTTTTTATATCACAGAAAATGATTAAGATAGCTGTAAAGGATAGAAAAATCACAATTAATGAATCTTCTGCTAGAAAGAAGGAAGAACCTAGCAAAAAAAAAATTTCATTTTTAATTTTGCTAGTCAACATTACTGCTAAGGACCTCACCGTTATTATCAAAACCACAGTTAACAGTCTTAAAGTACTTATTATTTTAATGCATCTTGAACTCCTGCTCTATTAAACCTATAAGCCATCACCTAGGATCTGCCTTTTCAAATAAAACCAAGCCTAATACTAATCAACCAATCTAAAGGACGAATTAGCCTAGACCCTATTACGAGCTTTTTCTTTATTTTTATTATTACAAACTTCTAGAGGCTCGATTAGTAGCCCTCATTTTCTCTAAGGCATATAAAGGTAACTTTTCTAGCTAGTACAATCTGAATGCCCACT
>JBBYHL010067724.1:9668-27645 GCA_038381835.1 Adansonia madagascariensis | reverse complement strand
TATTTAACTTTTCAAATACAATTATTTGGCCTTATTTGATATTATCCCTTAAATCATGTCTACAAATAAAAATAATCTTGATAAGATACTCTTATCTTTATTACCATCTTAATACGTCTTCTAATTAGATTTCATAAATCCAAGTTATGTCATAAATTATTATTTATTGAGTTTATTCATTTAAGTTCTCTTAAATGTAACTTTTATTCAATTAAGTCCAATTTGATGAAATAACATATTCAATTCAATAATTATGTCTCACTATTGACCCATTAGGCTCCCAACATGTTGGCAATGAACATAAATAGTACTCTATGTTTTAACATATAACTTATTATTTATAGATACAGATCAGGAGCAAGGTCTAACAACCCATCATAGCCATACAAATGTTGGTAGAATAAAGTGTGACTTCGTCAAAACCTTTTAGTAACCAACCAATCAATGTACTATGCTTTTACCAAATATCATAGATAGAGGATGAACAGGGTGCAGTATCTACTTTAACCCCTATCTAGTTAGTTCTTGTAACTTATGGTTAATGATCATGAATCTATGAGGAATTATTCTGCATAATCCATTATGCTTTAGCCAGAGGCTTTAATCTAATTAACCATAGTCAAGATCATTCGAGATATGTCTCCAATGTCATCTGGAATCATAAATCCTTTCTAGATCACTCATTATCCTCTATATGCTTTATGTCAAACCCAACATAGCCTACTTAGGCATCCATCCATTGTAGACATGTTTCATATAGATCTAAGTATAACACTTCACCATACAAGATAACCTAATATCTCAAGTCTAATGACTATTATACATGATTGGCACATGAGAACATTTTCTATATACACTTATATGAGTTATACTAAATAGAATTCTTATTTGGGCCATGTTCAATAAACTTGTTTCCATAAAACAAGCACCTATATGCTATCTTCAAGTATCTCATATACTTTAACTTCTATGAGATCAAAAAGTTGCATGCTTGTAATGCATGGAAACTTAGCATATATTAGTATTTGTGCATTGTCAATGCCTTGTCTTGATTATACGATGACCAGGAACATTATTAGAAACATGACTTTAATGCATGGGGTCTTATCATTGTAACTCATTACTATCTTTGCAAGGCTATTATGTTTCATGGGCTTTATCTAATTAGTGTTTGCATGAGTGACAATTATGCCGCTAACATAAAGGAAAACCTTTGTTACTTTAATTTAGAAACATGTATATAGTTAATTGCCTATATACCTCATGTCCTAATCCAATTGGTTTAAAGGTATGCACCAATAAATGACATGATTGACTGTATGAAACCACTAATTGAATAAAGTCTATAGAACTTAAAAGGCCTTGCAAAGGAATTGAAAAGTGTTGTAATTATGAGATTCTTATGTATCCAAGCCTAGTTCCTCAAAATATTCTTGGTCATCATATTATTAAGATAAGGTATTGGTAATCCTTAAAGACCACCTCATGTTATGCCTTATTCCTCAGGAAGTAATTGATTTCATAAGTTGAAGTATGTTAGATACCTAGGATAAGATAAGGTACTTGTTTTATGGAAACAAGTTCATTAAACCTAGCCCATATGAGACCTATATTTTTAATATTAATCACTCAAGTTTCTATAGAGTATATTCTCATACGCCAATCATGTATAATAGTCTTTAGACTTGTGATATAGGGCATCTCATATGGAGAGTAACATATTTAGAGATTATCACAAATAAGTCCACAAGGAGGGATGCTTATGGTCGGGTAGTTTTAGGTGTGACATGAAGCATATGGTAGATGAATGAGTGATGCTGAGAGAAATTCACCATTTTTAGTGATATCGAAGACATATCCTAAATGATCTTGACTACAGTTAATTGGATTAAAGTCTATAGCTAGAGGTTAAATCAATTATGTGGAACATTTTGATGGATTTTAGGTTATTACCTATAAGTTGTAAGATCTAACATGGAATGAAGCTTAGGTAAACACTGCACCATGCTCATGCTTATTCTGGCATAGCTGGTAAAAATCCATATTACACTAATAGGTTGGTTACTGAAAAGTTTCAATGAGGTCACATAGACTTTTCAACATTTATGTGGTCATGATGGGTTGCTAGATCCTGCTTTTGATAAATGAACATGATTAATGAAGTTAATTGTGTTCATTGCTAACATGTTTAGAACATAAAGGGTGAGACACAGTGAGATAGATTTATTGGATTAAATCTTGGATTTAATTAAATATAACTTAACTAAATAGAAGATAATTAATGGAAAACTTCATTGAGTCAATTCAATTAAGAATTATTTAAAACATAAATTATGTTTGTGAAATCTTATTATAGATGTCTTAATGTGGCTAGAAAGATAAGAAAATCTTAATGAGAAAATGTCTAACTATAGATATAGCAATGATAATATCTTCATTTTAGGTCGGATAATTATTTCTAGAAAATTAATTATTTGATAATTATTTAATATTATTTAGATGAAGTAAAATTGTTTTACTCGGGTAAGAAATTCAATTGAGAATTAAATGTTCTTGAATTATAAATAGAGGTTAGGCCAACCCTAATTATTAAGTCAATTGGGCCTAGTTTTGAATAAACCTAAATAGATGTGATATAAGCTAGGCACATAGATTAGGGCCACATTAGTGTAGTACTGGGCTAAGATATTAATTAGTTATTAAATTAAGCCCAATCTTGGATGACCTGGTTAAAAATGTTTGAACAGGGCTTCAAGTTGCCACTAAAAATGGCACCATCCATAAGGGCGACCTATTAGGCAAGTCTAACCCATTAGTCAAGCCTAACCTAGCTTGAAATGTATTTAAATACATTATTAAAGCTTTTTTGCTAAGTGTTGTTATTAAAAACCTTAAGCAAGAAAACCTTGGGATCTCTACATGCCTTAACATAAGACCTTACTCTCCCTAAACTCTCTTTGTGCTAACTTTGACTTTTAGAGAGATATGCAATCACTCTTGATCCATGTGAAAGTGGAAAAATAGTTTTCCATCATTAAGAAAATAGCTGCAACATAAGGTCAAGAAAGTGACCATGTTTGCATCAACTTCCACATCTATGCGAAATCCATTCTCTATTAGTTTTATGCCATCACTTCTCAAAATAATTTTCAAATTGAATGATTGAAAATCATATTCAACTTTACCTTTTGGTTAAGGTTTAACATGCCTTCTGGCTAGCACTAGAGAACCACTAGGTCTCGAGAAGGTTTCAATAACCATTTATATAGATAATTGTTTAAGGTAGGACATATATACTACTTATGATCTTGAAAATCTTTTCTAAAAGCCATTGCCACCACCTTTTAAGGATTGTTCGAATTATTTTTTGACTCTAGATTATCATGTCCAAGGGTCAAAGAATTCCTAAATAGATGGATGTTTAAATTATGCTAAAAAGTTTTAAAGTTTACTACACTTAAGACCTTCCCTAAAGATCCATAAGAAAGTCTGGTTGTTTTTATGTTTATGTCTTTTGCTGTTCTTTTATTGTTATTTTATTGATTTTTAAATCCAATACATATATGAGGCCTGAATTTATCGAGATTAACAACCTTTCAAGTGGTATCAAAGCCAAGTTAAGGATTATGTGTGGTAAGTATAGGCTAAATCATGGTGATTGACATCTTGATGCCACATGGATTGATCTATAAGTTTTAGGCTATAAATCTTTGAAAATAATTTTTATAAATTTTCTTAATTCAAAAAAACATGCTTAAGATGCGTGTAAATAAAGACTAAAAGGTTTAATAATTGATACAAATTGATTTCTATCAATTCATATTGAATACTTTTTGAAACATTGAAAATGATGTTTTTTTGCCATCTTGATATGTGATTACTAGCTTAATTTTATCTATCATTTTCTTTGCCATAAATATTGATTTTTATAAAATTTTATATTCTGGTTTTATCAAAAAATAAGTATAAAAATTAAATTAAATTTATTTACACTTGTTTTGAGTCAAAAAAACTGTTCTTGGGCTTTATGTTTAGAAATCTTAAAGCTAAAATTTTTCGGATTTGGAAGAGTTGTTGCACCTATTGCACCTTGAAATCTTTGTGAATATGTTCCATGGACTCATCGCATCTTATATTAGCAAGCTAATGGAATATGATTTGATTTATTGATTGGTTTTATTGCTAAAAATTATGGCAAACATTGTCGCACTTGGTTTGCAGGTCTTTAATAGCCAAATTGTTGCCATTTTCATTGTTTCTATGGATCGCTCTTTGGCAGCACCTAAAATAACCCCTAAGCATCCTCCAAAGGTGGTGGTCAAAGGTCATTTGCATGGCCAAAGAGATTGACTATATCGAGGGCACTATTTGGTAAAGTCCTACTTTCGTTGAAACTAGTTTTCTAGTAGGAGTGAAATTTCTAAAAACTTTGGAATTTGATACCTAAAATTTTAGGAAAAATTCTAGTTGGATTATATATGGGATATCTAATGGATGAGATTCCTAAAGGTTAGGATTGGCTTTGCAAAATTAAAAGGTTTTAAGACAACAAAGTTTCCTAAAATAAATATGTTTGTAAAGGATTAAAATTTGGAAACTAGTTTTCTTAAATTGTTAATTAAAATAGACACAATTTTAATTCTTAAAGATGTCAATTCTAGAAACCTAATGAGCATGCAATTAAAAGAATTTATCCTCATAAAGACAAATCACTTAAAAGTTAGGTAGTGCTCGTTTTAAGATAAACATCCTAAAAGTTAGGGACTTGGTTAAAATGTTTTAACATACATGGCCAATTCTTACAGATGCTTTGATAAATTTTTAAAATTGTTCTATTTATATTTATGCATGAAGTGGAAATGATCACCATGTGAATTTAATTATAAAAGCATGATGGATGACTATGGACTAGATCTTAGTATAACCAGGTTGTAGATGGTTAATTTTATTTTATTTTGGTATTTATTTTTATAGATAGAAGTGAACTTTTCTTTATCTCTTTATTATTCGGGGTTGTAAAATTCTCTTCTCAACTTACTCCCCTTGAATGTTACATGACCTTTCTTCAAACTTATGTAATTCATTCATATTTAAGATATAGGACTAGGATAGAATAAAGGAATTTGTAAATTCTAAGATATGAAAGAGATGGTGCCAAAATAAAGATCAAGAATATCACTATCAAGACTTGTAAAGTATATGTATGGTATCCCTAGGAAATTGACCACCTAGTTTTCTAATAGCTAAAAGAAACTACTTTAGTTCAAAAAGTCCATAATCATCCTAATAGATTGTATGTGATAGATTTATATATATAATATGTATGTATAGTAAATGAATGCAAATCAAACACAAATAAATAAAGGCTGAATAATAATTAAAAGAAATCCTTCATAAAATATTGAGTCCATGATGATGCACATTAGTTGCCTTTCATTATTCATAACAAGATACTCAAGTTTTGGTTGTGGGAGACTTATTGAGCTAACTTAAGGTCAAGCCTATCGTATGAACTGCTTGTTATGAATAACAGGCCTTAACTAAAGCTTTGTTGTCTAGATGCATAAAACTTGACCCTATGGCTTTAGAAGTAGTTGTTAGATGAAACGCATAATGTGCATTTAGGTAAAGACTTACGACCAATGGATCTAAGAGTTGCATAGAAAATAACTTTATAGGAAACTAGTTATTTTTTGTAGACGAGAAAACGAATCTAAAAATCTAAATTTTTTTATCAATTGATTCTTTAAAGATAGAAAACTGATTTTCTATCTTTTGTTGTGATCAAAAACACATTTTAATCACCTAGGATGCAAATCTACATAATTAGGCTTAGAGAAGCAGAGATTTCAAAATTTGGCCAATTTCACAACTTTCCTGAAAAATTAATCTCTTAATGCTTGAAAACTATTTTTCTAATTTCATTGTGTCATGAACTATTCAAGAACACTAAAAAAATCCATGAAAACCCAAGACAAGCTTAGAAAAGTATAGGTGTTGCACCAAACCACTCAACGAAGTCTAAGGTTGGCACCTAGGGTTTTTTCTAATGCTTTTTATCAGCCAAAAAGTATTAATAATGTATCTAAATATACCTTGGGCTAGGTTAGGCTTGACTATTGGGTCAATTAAGCCTAATACTAACATAGCCAATAGATGGCCCTACTTTAGAATGTTTCTTGAGCCTAATTAAAACTACTTTAATTAGCTGTCCAACTGGGCCTTAATATTAACTTATTAATGTTTTATCCCAATAGCACGTTAAAGATAACTATTCCATGCACCTAGCATATTAGTAAGCCTAATTTGGGGTAGTTTATAACAAAACTTTCTTGACTTGAGAATTAAGGCTTTTGGCCCAACTCGTAAATTTGAATACATTGTTAAGCCTTAATAATAGCCCGTTGTGTTTCGTTCATTTCATCCAATTAGTGTTTACATGATTGTTAATCATACCACCAACATAAAGGAAAACCTTGAATGACTAACATAAGTGATTGGTTTACATGATTAACTACTATGTTCTTTATCCAATTCGATTAGCTCTAGGGTATATACTAACATCTCCCACTTGCATTAAGCCAATCACTCGTATCTAATGCCGAACTCTTTTGATTAGCATATGTGTCCTAACCTGGATAAAGCTTTAGTATTATTGTGAGAATATGCTTTAATCATTTCCATGATAATATCATTATCATAGTCATCAACTATTTGGATCACAACAAAAGACCTAAATTCTTATCATATGGCTCAGTTGTTACTTTAAAAACTATTAGGAATCTCTTATTAGCTTATAAGCTAAAGATCCAAATGTAACTCATTTTATAAGCCTAAATAAAAGAGTTTATTTATGACCATTAGGATATAAACGTGCAATCCTCCCTAGTTTGGAACACTTTCCAAATAATTGCATTTTTAACATCATTGCTACTTATCATTAAGTCAAATTATGATCTTTAACTTTTAAAGAATCATAAATGCCTCCCATTACATCCTACATGCGTAGATTTAAGGGAATTAGACTCGAAATTATTTTTGAATCCTATAAGTTATAGCTGTCTAGTATTTCAATACTACTGCAAATTATATGTTAGAGAATAATGTGACCATATCATAAAATAAATTTTATGACTAATGATTTATTCAATGAGGATTAAATTAAGGTACACATCGAATGCTATGAATCATCCTCAATTGGCATGTAAATGCAAAAATAAACATCTTATGTTTATGAAAAATTCATGATAATGTTTCAGAAACATCAATCAAGAAGGTAAGCTTTGATCAAATCAATAAGGTTGGCTTTATCTATGATCCACATTCATTACTCCTTTTATTTAGGCTTTACAATATGTCATACATATTTAAGCACCAACTTCTAGGTATCATAGAACCAGAGAGTGATTAATCTTGGTGTATATCTAATATAGAAACTTCTGTAAGTTTCTTAATTTTGATCATATGAAAATATTTTCATGCAATTTTGACTCTATTAATCTAGCTCTCTACAATGTTAGCATAATCCCTGATTATTTCCATTTCTCTAAAAGAAAGCATACGGATAATGCATGGATCATTATCCATTAAACTGTTTAAGTCTTGAAATACATATAAAGCCTAGTTAGGCTACCTTCTGATATCTTGGTTGGAAACAATTCCTCAAAGATGTCAAACCTCTCATTATGATTATCTTTGTAGAACAATTCTTTAATGATACAGATGATTTCATAAGTTTAAATAGCTACTTGATCTTTTTGGAGTTCAAGCATCAAACTAGCCATCATCACAATATGGCTTGATTAAGGTCATCAATACAAACTTAATAGATTGCCTTAACCTAGTAGGTTATTCTTGGATACGCCATTTAATATAGGCCTAGTCAATAAAGTATGGCCCATTAAAACTTATTAGTATCACATATGCTACTTAGCGATAGTTTATTAGTTATGTTGTGTTTATATCCATTATGAACCAAAACATTTTATAGTTAATAATTTGCTATTTCAATCATTAAGTAAGGTTTTGCAACTTTAATTATTGTCCTTATTATTTTTATCATCATTATAGTCCTCAGTTATAATCCGAGAAGTTCAGTATTTGAATATTTTTCATTAGCTAGGCATCCCTTTCACCTTTACACAACTTTGAGTGACTTAACAAATCATGTAAAGGCTAATTGGTAGGTAAGTTAGTTTATTGATTGCATCTCTATGCAACTCCTAGATCAGTTTGGTGGCAACACTTTGCTTAAATATATCATATGTATTTCACCTAACCATTGCCTCGAAAGTCATATGGTCAAGTGCAATAATCCAACCATACAATAATAGTTATTCATAAGTCAAACTATTTGGGTGGAATAGACCTTGAATAACTCAATAAATCCCCATAACTGGAACTTGGGTATCTTGTTATGAACAATGGCAAGCGTTTAATCATGCTAAGGCATGGACTTAATATTTTATGAGAGATTTTTAATCATTTATCTTAGGTCTCATTGCTTTGTTCGATTAGCATTCTCAATATTTATTCAATCATATATTTTATATAAATTCAAAAATAAACTAACACATGCAATCTGCTAGGATGATTATAGACTTTATCTGTCTAGTTTTCTGAAGCCATTAGGAAATTAGTTGGTCAAATTCCTAGGGATATCATGCAAGGTCTTTGCAAGTCTTGATGATGATTTCCTTGGTCCTTTCTTCTTAGCCCTGTCTCCTTTATATCCTAGATTTACATAAATTCTAATCTTAACCTAAATCTAAATCTACAAGTCCTATTTAAATATTACATATCATTGTAAGAAACCTCGAATTACATTTGAAAGGAGTTAGACAAGAAGAGAATTTACAACCCAGAATTAAAAGAAAAGGCGGGATTCATAAATCCTATTTATAAAATAAATACCAAAAGAAAAATTCAGCCATCCACAAGCTAGTCATGCTAACGTATAGTCCATATTCATCCTTGTGCTAACACAATCATATTATAAGCATGAAACAAAATAAGCATAGCCAATGTTACTTAGTAATCTTATGTGTCATTTGTATAAACCTCATCAAATAATTTTTTATGTTTTATCAAATTATTTAGTAATTTCGGTTCTTTAATTAAAACACTTTTCATTAAATTCCTAACTTTTAGGAAACTTATCATAAATTACTTATTACCTAACTTTTAGGTTGTTTGTCTTAATTAAGACATTATCCAACTTATAGATAACTTTGTCTTAATTGAAACAAATTATTTGTTTTAGGAAACTTTTTTGCCAAAAATAATATTTTTAAGACATTAAATTGGATATGAAAATGATATTTTGAGACATTAAATTGCATATTACCTAACTTTCAGGTTATTTGTCTTAATTAGGACAAAGTATCTAAAAACAAATTTCTTACATGATTAACATTTATTATAACCACATTAGAACAAATCTAATTATTTAAATTAAATATATTTTTTAGTTAAACAATTTAATTGAATTTTGATTCCATGCTTATTTTATTATTCAATTCATATCTTAAATAATTTTTAAAAATTAATAAAATCAGATAATTTGGTGTTTGATGATAAGTAATAGTTTTAATGGAACATAACCTCTCAAGGAGTCCTAGTTCAACTAGGAATCTGCTCCATGCATGGCTATCTTAGCCATCCTATTCCAACTCAAGCACGATTGTCTTCCTCCCACTAAACCTTTGACAATATAGCAAATTTGCAGCAACCATTTCTTGCCATTGATGCTGAATTAAGGTCTTAAGAAGAGAGACAATAACACTGCATGCTCATGCACACCTAGTGCACTTGTTATAGCCCAAGATTGAAACATTTCTGATTTAACCTGATTTTCTAAGAAAGTTTTATAAACAATTCATGATACTTTCAAGGTAAAAGACCATGGAAAAAAATCCAAAAATCAGCTTATCAAAGACATTGAAATGAGCCATCCTAGCATTAGTCAACATCAAAACATTGATAGATGACTCTAACATTCATTTAATTAGAAAAGACATATTTTAAATTAGTTAAAATTGATAATAAACATAGATTAACATACTGAAAAATTAAAAATTACAAAAAAATAATTTTTTTAAATTTTAATTCAAGAAATGGATCAAAACAATATTGAAACAAGTTAAAAAGCTAAAATCATGCTAAGACTTTAATCTAAATTAATTAAAACAATTAATTGTTTAAACACTTTAAACAAGATTAAAGCCAAAAATTACATGCTATCTAGAATTAAAAAATTAAAGAAAAACAATTTTTCAAGAATTTAACCAAAACTAAAAAATTACTAAATCAACACATAAATTATTCAAATTGATTATCACCAAACACCAACATGCTAGAACACATGTACTGTACAAACCTTAGGCTTGGATACCACTATAAGAGAAAATCAAAGCTCATGCATATCAATACAGGCTTAAAAATTTAATCAGAATTAAATATACGCAGTAAAATTAAACAAAAAAATACTAAGATTTTCACAGGAACTAGAAAGAGATGTAAATGGGATCAGATAGCAATTTTAAAACATAGATCTAATAGAAATCATACATATTTAGAGACTCGTAACTCTAAGTGTCTCAATCCCTTCATGAACATACCATGAGTTAATTACTACAATAACTTCTGAGGCCAAAAGTAGTCCAAGTGTTCTGCCTCTAATGATGATACACATAGATACCTATAAAAGCTTTCATGAGGTTTTATGGTTCTTTGGTGTTAGCCAGAAGGTTCTGAAGTCTTAACCAAAAGAAATATAGCGAATAGCTTTAGATATGAAGTCATTGGGAACAATTTCCATGTTTATTGCACTAAAAAAGAAAAAAAAACAACTCCGTAGTAGTTGTTTCTTATAGATGCAAGAAAATGAATCCAAAATCTTAATTTTTTATTTCAATTGATTTTTTAAGGGTGGAAAATTATTAGTCCATCTTTCGTTGCAATCAAAAATATTTTCTAATTCATTTTAAGATATGAATTTTCATAATTAGGCTTAAGGAAGAAGGGATTTTGTGATTTGGCCAATTTTTACAACTTTTGTGAAAAATTAATCTTTCAATGGTAGAAAATTATTTTTTTAATTTTGTTGTGTCAAGAACGATTGAAGAACACTAAAAAAATCCATGAAAATGCAAAAAGAGCTTAGAGAAGCATAGGTGTTGCACCAAATAACTCATAGAAGTCTAAGGGTTTTTTTTAATGCTTCTTATTAGCCAAAAAGCTTTAATAATGTATTTAAGTACACCTTGGGCTAGGTTAGGCTTGACTTGTGTCAACTGAGCTCAATGCTAACATACCCAAAAAGTGGCCCTATTTTAAAGTGTTTTGTAGAGGCCAATTAAAACTATTTTAATTAGCTTGTCTAAGATCGGACCTTAATATTAGCTTATTAATATTTAAGCCCAATAACACACCAAAGATAGTTATTCCATGCACCTAGCCTATTAGCAAGCCTAACTTGGAGTAGTTCACAACTAAATTCTCTTGACTTGGTAATTAAGGTTTTTAGTCTAACCCTTAAATTTACATGTTAGATAATTTAATTCACAATGAAATTTTCTAACCCCAGTAAAATAATTTTACTTCATGTAAAAAATATTAAATAATTATCATATAAATATTTAATTTTCCATATAGAGTTATTTGGCTTTATTTAATAAAATCCCTAAACCATGACTATAATAGACATTATCTTGTTTAGACATTCTTATCTTTATTGCCATATTAAGACATCTCTAATTAGATTTCATTAATCTAATTTATGCCTTAAGTTATTCTTAGTTGAACTTATTCAAATAAGTCCTCCTCATTATACCTTTTATTTAATTAAGTTGTACTTAATTAATTCCCAGCTTTATTCTAATATATCATCTTATTATCTGTGACCCATTAGGCTTCCATCAGAACAACAATATATATAATTGCCCAATTAAGTGTATTTATATTTATAGATCAAGATTGGTTTCCAGCAAGGCATAATGGCCACTCGGTATGTAGGAATAGTCAATATTACCTCTTAAGAAACCTTTCAGTATCCAGCCTCCAGTGTACTTCAGTCTTTTCACCAAATATCCTGAAAAAACCATGAGCATGGTGCAGTGTCTATTCATGTGTTAATCCATATTAGTTCCTACAGCTTTGGTTAACCTCATCAATTTAAAGAAATAATTTCTCCTAAATTCATCATGCATTGGCCAACGATTTTATCAACTTAACCAAAGCTAAGAACATATGAGATATGTCTCTAATGTCACTCAGCATGGTGAATCCTCCTGGGTCACTCATTCATCCACCATATCATTCATGTTATACCCAACGTACCTGACCTTAAGTATCCATCCATTGTGGACCTGTTTTAAATAAATCAAAGTATAACATTCTTCATATGAGATGACCTGATATCATAGGTTTAAGGACTAGTATACATGATGGCACATGAGAACTTATTCGATAAACACTTAAGTGACTTATACCAAAATGGAGTTCACATATGGATCATGCTCAGTGAAATCATTTCCATAAAATAAGCAACCATATGTTGTCTCCAAGTATCTTTATACTTCAACTTCTATGAGATCAAAGAGTTGCATACATCGAATGCATGAAAGCTTAGCATATATTATTCTTTGTGCATTGTCAATGCCTTATCTTGACAATATGATGATTGAAAATATTTTTATAAATATGGCTTTGATGCATAAGGATCTTATTGTTGTAACTCATTACTAAATTTGCAAAGCCATTATGTTTAATGGGATTCATCCAATTAGTGTTTGCATAATTGTCAATTATGCCAATACATCAAAGAAAACCTTCAATCACTAACATAAGTGATTAGTTTGCATTATTAAATATTATATGCCTTATCCAATTCTATTGGCTTTGCCGCATATACTAACACTTACATGGTTTGTTGAGCTGACTCAAGGTCATGGAAAGATGAAAAAGATTCTAGCTCTTAAAAAGATTCAAAAATTAAACTTTTTAAATTATAGCAAAGGGCTATAATTTTAATAAAATAATGAGAATAGTCATTAATGTAGTAAAACCCAAATTTATGATTATCTAATGCATGCAAATGAGTTTATGCATGTTTCAAATTCATATAGGATATAAATAAGTAAAAATGACTATGAACTTGTCACTATGTAGCATACTCAGTGTTAACAAGTTGATTAGCCCAAATTTCATAGACTGGTTCTATAATCTCAAAATTATTTTAAAACCAAAAAGGCTTATGCCTTTGATGACATGAACCTCATGCTCATGATCTCAAGGAAGTCTAGGCTACCTATATGAATTTTACGAAAGATTTTAAATAAGCCATATGTGTGATGCTAACTGATAGGGCACCAAACCTCCAAAAACAATATGAAACTATGAGTGCTTAAGACATCATTCTAAAGCTTAAAGAAAAGAAGCACTGAGAGATTCGACATATAAAAAAAACTATTCCAAATGAATATATCAGAAGGAATCATAATTAGGTTCACGTACGAAAAATGATAAAATATATTACTCATCTTAAGTAATTAGGTTGGGTTATGGATAATGAATTGTCCATTGATTTGGTTCTATCCTTTTTACCTTTTAGGTTTGGCCAGTTTGTGCTGAATTTCAATGCGATCCATCTTCAGACAACCCTTTTGGGTTTACTAAACATGGTAATTATTGTTGAAATGTCTATCATTAATAAAAAAGTCATTTATTTGGTTACATCTTTATCTAAGAAATCTAAAGAAAAGAAAGAAAAAGAAATGAACATGGGACAATAACTTGAAGTCATTTGGTGGGGTGAAGGCTAGAGAAGAAAAGGATAAAAGGACTTGACTTCACTATGGAAAAGCTGATCGTCAGAGGAAGAACTACAAAGAGTACCTTAAAATAGTCAAGGGAAGGAAGATAAGAGAACTTCTTACTATACTTTTTTATTGGTACTAAATATGTTTGACATATTATAAGGACAAAGGACAAAGAGAAAGAGAAAGATAAATGATGGCAAACTAAAGAGAATGAGGCAACTCGGCTAATGCAGATTAAGCTTCTTAAGAGTTACTGAAAACTTTCATTTATTTTTTATTATTTTAAACATTAGATGTTTTGTTTTAGTTTTGGTAAATTATAAGCCAATTATATGGATTATGTTATTTTAGGAAACATTATGAACATATATATATCTACTATTGTGAGCATATGGATGCCATGCTATTTTTATGTCCTCATTTAATAAATTATAGTATATTTATTCTACAAACTTTCTCCATCGTTTATATCATATAATTCATATGTTAAGGCCCAAATCAGTTAGAATTCAAAAAGCATTTTGAATTAGATATCCTGCAAAAGATCTTACAAATGAAAGATTCAGTGGCAACTCACATGAGTTATTAAAAAGTTAATAATCATTTTTTTGTGACAATAAAATCGTAAATACTTAGATGTAATTTTCGAAAGGGTTCCAAACTAGAGAGATTACAAATTTCTATTCATAAGCCATTAGACAAATCATTTCACTTTAGGCTCATGAAAATGATTTCTTTTGAATCACTAGTTATCGAGCCAATTAGTTGATTCCAATAGTTGTAAGACAATTAAGCCATGTGTCTAAAATCAAGGTGCCATTGTGATCCAAATGGTTTAGTGACTCGATAATGGAGATTATCACATATGCATAAACATGTTCTCTATAAAACACTAAGAGCTATATTCTTGTCTTAAGTGGAAGTAGGAGATATTAGTGTATGCCCTCGAATCAATCGAATTAGGACATGAGACGCACAATAATTAACTATATACCTGTTACTAGTTTAGTAATACAAGATTTTACTTTATGTTGTGGCACGATTGACTATCATGAGCCATTAATTGGATAAAGCCCTTGAAACTTAAAAGGCTTTGCAAAGGAATTGCAAAAAGTTGCAATTATATGTTTTTTTATGCATTAAAGCTAGTTCTTGACAATGTTCTTGATCATCATATTATTAAGATAGGGCATTGATGATAACTCTATAAATAGAGTTATTTAGTCCCATTATTTGTATTAAATTAGCTAAGTCTTAGAGATTTTTATTTAAATTTTATTTATAATGGTATTATTTTATTTAAATTTCATTTATTTTTAGTAGTTTTTAATTTAGTATTATTTGCTTACCTTACATTTAATTACTTAGTTAGTTAAATGCTTTCCATATTTTTGTAGGTCAGAACCCAAATGAGTTTCTAAAAGTGTAACAACTTAATCAAGAAGTAAAGTGGACTCAATAAAGCAACATGATTAAGTTTGGCAATTTTCAAAAATAATATATTCATGCTACTTAGAGACCAAGTTTCTACCTTCAAGGTTTTACTTATAAATAAGACTTTTAGGATTAGGCTTAGAGATCCTAAATACTATATAGTTTTATTTTTTCTCTAGTTTTTTGGAAGATGAGAGTAGCCACCATAATATTCAATAATTTAGAGAGATTTTGGATAAACTTGAAGATCAAAGATCCAACCAATCTTAGTCTTCTCTTTCTTTTTACTCTTTTTATCTTTCTTGTATTATTTATGATGATGAAACTCTTTGGTTTTATATTCTATATATTTATTATGAATGAGATTTATTTTTCAACAGTTGCAATGAAACTCAACATATAATTTAGATTATTTTACTTTCTTTTCTTGATTTATAATTTATAATTTGTTTGTTCAATCTTGTTCTTAATACTTCTAATTGCATGATCATCAATTAGATTGATTTGGTAACTTTAATGAACTTCGATAAAGGAATTTTGTATTTAGATATGGATTGAATGACATATGTTCCATATTCATTTATTAGGATGAATTGATTTATATTTTAGACAGGAATAGGCGAGCATGCCATATGTAACCAAAGTATAATGTAACCTTAATGAGTTTCTCTTAATTTAATTTGTATAGGAATATAGTAAATTTCTAAAAGAGATATTTTTATAAGACCATTGAAAGATACTTATAAATAAATTAGAACTGCAAATTAACAACTCATTAGTTAAGTTAAGAGAATAGGATTTTATTAAAATAAAAATGTTAAGAGAAATTATAATCCTAAGCTTTTATAATTTACTATTTGCTTCTTTATTATTATTGTTGTTGTTAATATATTTAGTTTTAATTTATAATTATTAATCGATTGTTTAAATAAGATTAAGTTGTTTTAATTTTAGTACTTAAATTCAGTATCAATTCCTCATTGGATCGACACTCTACTTTATCACTATATTACTTGTTGCGATATGTGCACTTGCATGGCTAATTCAAACAACAATTGACAATGCTCAAAGACCAACTACTGTTATGCATTCTTACTTAGGAAATATGTAACCAATCTCATAGGTTGAAGTATATAAGATACTTAGGATGACATCAAGTGCTTGTTTTATGGAAACAAGTTTATTGAGCCTAGCCTATATGAATACTCTATTTGGTGTTAGTCACTCAAGTGTCTATAGAATTTGTTCTCATGTGCTAGTCATGTAAAATAGTCTTCAAACTTATGATACCAAGTCATCTAGTATGGGGAATGACATATTCAAAGATCATCGAATAGGTTCATAAGGATGGATGCCTATGGTAGGGAGGTTTTGGATATGGCATGAAGCAAACGGTAAATGAATAAGTGATCTTCAAAAGATTCAACACTCCTAGTGACATCGAAGACATATCCTAAATGATCTTGACTATGGTTATTTGGACTAAAGTCTCCAGCCAGAGCATAAATGAATTATGAAGAATTGTTTCTCATAGACTCGAGTTCACTAACCATAAGTTGTAGACTCTAACATGATTTAAGCATGGGTAGACACTGCACCATGCTCATGCTCATTCCAAGATATCTGGCGAAAAAATCGTATTACACTAATAAGCTAGTTATTAAGAAGTTTCATTAAGGTCACATTGACTCTATAACATTTATGTGGTCATGATGGGTTGCTAGATCTCAGTCTTGATCTATAAACATGATTAATGAAGTGAATTGTGTTTAATGCAACCATGTTGGAAACTTAATAGGTCACACACAATAAGATTGATTTGTTAGATTAAATTTGGGATTTAATTTAACTACGACTTAATTAAATAAAAGGTAATTAATTGAGAATGATTTAAAACATAAATTTGGTATGTAAAATCTAATTTGAGATGTCATAATATGGTTATAAAAACAAGAAAATGCCTAATTGTAGAAATAACAATAAGGATGTCTTGGTTTTGGGTTGGATAATTAATTCTAGCAAATTAAATTATTTGATAATTATTTAATATTATTCACAAGAAGTAAAACTTTTTACTTGTTAAAAAACTTTAATTGAGAATTAATGTTCTTGCATGTAAATAAGGTTAGGCTAAAAGCCTTAATTAATAAATCAAATGGGAATAGTTTTGAATTACACCTATTTGGATTTGATATAAGGCTAGGCACATAGATTAGGACCATATTAGTGTAGTATTGACCAAGATGTTAATTAGTAATTAACTGGGCCTAATCTTGGATGAACTGGTTAAAGTGTTTTAATTGGGCTTTAAAATACCCTAAAAGTAGTGTGATCCATAAAGGTAAAATAATGGGCAAGTTTAACCCATTAGTCAAGCCAAACATAGCCTTAAATGTATTAAAATGCATTATTCTTTTTGGCTAAAAGTGCCTATTAGAAAACCCTAGTCAAGAAAACCCTAAGATCCCTAGACACCTTAATGCAAGATCTTGCTCTCCTTAAGTTTTCTTTGGGCCAACTTTGATTTTTAGAAAGATCTAGAATTGTTCTTGATATGAGTGAAAGTGGAAAAATAGGTTTCCACCATTGAGCGAATAGCTGCTACCTAAGGTTGAGAAATTGACCAATTTTGTGCCAACCTTTACATTTGTACAAGATTGCATTTCCTTTTGTTTTGCGCCATCACTTCCTAGAATTGTTTTCAAATTGAATGATTAAAAAGG
>JBBYHL010067405.1:14737-37942 GCA_038381835.1 Adansonia madagascariensis | reverse complement strand
TGAATGAGTGTTTGGATGCGAAAGGTGCATGATCTTGATGATCGGGGTGTAAGCATAATTCCCTGTGCTTTTCTTTTCCTTTCGATGTAATATCAAGATGTCCTAATGCATATTTCAGTTAATTATCAAACATTATCAACTAAATGACAAGTGGAATGTGAATTGTATAGGGGTTAAAAGAAATAAGGCAATATTTATTCATGACGACAAAGAGACATAACTCAATACACTATTTGACAAGCAATTGATAAGGTAGCAAGAAAGATGATCTTTTGGACGAAAGATGCCTCTGACAATCATGATATGGATGTTCTTTATGTGTTTTTTAGAACCTTTCTCGAACAATTAATGTGCTTAGCATGAGCTGATCTTTGAAAGATCTCTAGGATTGCTTTGCATTGTGCTGTAGGTACTTTCAGTTCATGCCTCATCAAAATTGATCTTTTCAAGTCGCCCTTGAGGGTTTTTTACCCATAGTTGGGTTGGTTACCCAGATGCCCTTTTTGGATTTTTATCTAGACCCCTTTCTATTTTTTTTTCCTTTTTTGTTTTTTATTTTTTATTTGTTTTTTATTTTTTGTTTATGTTTTTTCTTGTTTTTTTAAGGATGCCTTTTCAGGTTTTTGCCCTTTACATGTAATATTTCTTGACAGAATCTGAGTTGACTGGGTTAGGCAAGACATTACCGTCTATTTCTGACAAGATTAGGGCCCCTCTGGAGAAGGCTTGCTTCACGACATACGATCTTTCCCAATTAGGGGTCCACTTGCCCCGTGCATCTTTATGAATTAGGAGGTTCTTCTTCAATACCAATTTGCCTTGGTGAAATTTTTATGGGCACATCTTTTTATCGTGGGCTCAAATCATGTATCTTCGATACATCAGACCATGGCAGATGGCCTTCATGTGTTTTTCCTCGATGAGGTTGAGCTGGTCGTATCTGTTCTTGACCCATTTGGCTTCTTCAAGTTTGGTTTCCATCAAGACTTTAAGAGAAGGGATCTCAACTTTGATTGGCAATATAGCTTTCATCCCATAGACAAGAGAGAATGGGATAGCACTCGTTGAAGTTTGAACTAAGGTCTGATAGGCATGAAATACAAAGGATAGCTTATCATGCTAACCTTTGTAAGTCTTGGCTTTGATTTTTTTATTGGCCGCCTCGATTGCCCCATTCATCTTTGGGCGATAAAGATAGAATTATGATGCTAGATCTTGAACTGTAAGAGGCCTAGTGGTATGGAGCTTTCTTTGAAACCTTCTTCAGAATCAACTTCACTAGTGCAAATTGATCATTCAAAATCGATCTTCAAAGACCCATTAGACATATCCATTTCACTGTCATCAGGATAACTGAAAAGGTGATGAAATAGGCATTGCAAAAAGCACATACACAATTCGAGGATTCCGATAAGAGTGAAGATAAAAGAGTAATTGAGACAAAGAGATTGAAAAGTGATGTAGGCACAAAATATGGAATGATATATGCAAAAGTCATTTCATTGATAATGTTTGATAAAGATGCCCCTTACATAGGACACCTACCTGCCTTTGGGAGAAGGCGTATAGGTTTTCATTTCTTGACATTACATGAAAGGGATAGGAAAAGTGCAGGGGCTTTCGTCAGGACCCGGTCATCAAAATAAAGTCTTAGTGGAAGGACATAAATTCTATGGCTCAGTATCGATCATGTTTGCAGTTGGCTCAGTGTGGTTTGGCAAAGGATTAGTAGCAACATTTGGTCCCTAGTTTGTCTCAAACTGTAAGACTTTTGAGTTGACTAGATTTTGCACATTTCATTTGAAGTTCATGCAGTTCTCAATGTCATGCCCCGCTACCCTAGCATGGTATTCACAGTGGGTATTAGGGTTATACCGTAGCGGGTATGGTGACTTCTTTTTTGGGACATAGATTGGAGCCATTAAGTGATTTTGGAGCAAGGTTTGGTAGAGCTCTTTATAGGTCATAGGGGTGGGACCAAAATGTTGTCTTGGTTGATTTGCACCTCGATTGCCGGGTGCATTATTGGTTGTTCGATTGGTATTTTAGTGGACTTGTAGAGGATAGCTTTGTGGTGGGTTTGATGGGATTTCAAGTGATGGGTTATAAGTTGTGGCATATATTGGCTGAGAGGATATTATGATAGGGTAAGAATGTGGCGTTCTTGAGTAGCGAGGGTTGGGTGCTTGATGTTGCCCTGGCTGAAATGAACTAGCATAATTTATGGCGTTGGCCTCCTCTTCTTTTTTCTTACCAACCATAGGCTTCTTACTCGATCCAACTGTTTCCCTAGTAAACATTTTACCACTCTTAATGGCAGCATCAATCATTTCTTTAGAAAAAACCAAGTTTGCGAATTTCTTAGTGGAATTTCCTACGAGCTTCTTATAATAAGAAGTGCGTAGGGTGTGAATGAAGGTGACTGTCATCTTTTTTTCTATAAGGGGAGGCTAGACTAGGGCTGCTTCCTCTCTCCACCTTTGGGTGTATTGCCTGAAACTTTCAGTTGATCTTTTCTCAAAATTCATCAGGGAAATCGATCTGGCACCTAATCTGACACGTGCTAGTATTGATTTAGAAAGGCCTTAGCCAAGTCGGCCAATGATTGGATTTTGACATTGTCTAGCTTGATATACCATCGAGCTGCTGCCCTAGTGAGGCTATGTTGGTAGCAATGGATGAGGAGCTTTTCATCTTTCTCATACCCGACCATCTTTTGCAAGTATATTCAGACATGGACAGAAGGATCAGTGGTTTCATTAAACTTTTCAAACTCTGCGACTTTAAACTTCGAGGGAATGACAAGGTTGGACACTAAAGACAGTGATTGAGCATCAAGAGCTCCGAACTTGTCAGTCCCCTTGATAGCTTGGAGGCATTTTTCCAGTAGCTAGAATTTACTCACTTCTTCTGTAGTTATAATGGACTTTTGACCTTTTATTTTCTCTGGTTCTTGGTGGTCAAAGGCTATCGGGTCTGTCGATGAGACTTCTGTATTCACCCTTTAAGTACCGGGAATAAATTGACCTGCCTTAATGGGATTTAGCTAGATAACTGGCAAAGCCTGAGCGGCATGTGAAGGAGCAGGCCGTTGTTCTCGTCTAGTTTCCCCTTGGGTAGATTTTGGATTATTAGAGGGGGACTTTTAGTGTTTGGAGGATCATTCCTCATGTTGGTAGTGCTGGCTTACCCTTTTTCTTTCATGAAGGCTGTCATTAGTTCCATAAGTTTTACGATTTGAGTTTGCATTTCACATTGTTGATAGAGAATCTGGTTTTGCGATTCCTTAACCATTAGCTCAAGTCACTTAATACGAGCTTCATGATCACTCTCTATGATTTGTTTGTGGCATAGCATGTTGTAGATATGCAGGATGTTAGGTTCTGTTTTCCTGATTAACCCCGGAGTCCCGTGCACTTTTGTGGCCCAATTCTAGTATTAGACTTCTACTTGAAAATGTATTTATTGATGAGTGTTTATGATGCAGTGATGAGTTAAGATACTGAATGATTGATACAAGTGTAAAAAAATGAAAGTAAATACGCATATGCATTGGAGACAATTGAATCTTGGAACAGCTTTGTCGATAATATCTTTCATAGAGCCACAAAAAAGGTCCCTTGCTGAACACTGAACCAGAACAATTGTCTCAAAATGATGACAGTCATGATGGTTATGATGAGATGATGCATGCACCAAAACACAAACAAAGGGAAACAAGTTAGTGAAATTTATAAGAACAAGTGTAAGAATTTAAAGAATTTGAGAACATTAGAGAAAAATATTCATAACATGTCTCAGCTAGGGTGGTGAGACAAGAAACGAGCAGCGTATTAACATGCCAGGATGCAATCTACCCTTCATGAGGTGATGCAATATCTTATTTTGATGGAAAAATAATCGACTTGTGGTAATATCCGTTTATCACCACTAGTGCGGATGCGCGTTAAGCCATGACTCGGACAGCATAACGGCTTGCAGTATAGGACATTGTGAATGATGGTTTTTGTTCATCGTCACTTATTTATATAAAGGTTAGCCATTATTCGGGCGGCACGATGACATACCTTGATAAATGATAAAAATGCATATGCAGGTGACAATTGTATACTCATTGTCACCTACATAATTATGGTAATTAAGAGTAAAGGTTAGGAATGTTTCCCTGAGTGACCCTATTCTCTAGGTTTTCTAACAACATTTCGGTATGGTTTAACATGGTTTAGCTTATAAGGCTTACTATATGAGGTTTAAGTTGATGCCTAAATAGGTATCTGAATTACTCCTCTATCCGGTAAGGATGGTTGAGGGACCTCGATCCTAGACCCATCACAGGTTTGGCAAAAGGGGTTCGATCCATTGGATGTATTTCCCTATGCAAATGTGGAGGGTTACTCATAAGAGCATAGGTAATTTACATTCGTGAAGTTATTGCCATGCCTATACGGAGGGTTACTCATGAAGATGGCTCACTTTCTCCTAATGATTGGGTTATAACCATGCCATGGAGTTTGGCGAGACACTAATGCACATGCAAGTGCATGGTGTGCGATGGGGAAATGATCAAACCTTTTTTGCTTACTTTCGTATTACCACTTTTGTTAAAGTGATGATTATTCCAAAATAAGACAATCCTGACAATCATGTCAAAAAAAAGATTAGTTGACAAAATAAAGAAAGGGTCATAGTTAAATAATAACTGAAGATCAAAGAACCGGAAAGCTAGAAAGACACGGCTAGTTATTGGCCTAACTCTCTTTACAATCCCCAGCGAAGTTGCCAGGCTATCGTAACGTACCCTACGGTGGATCCTCGCGAATCTATGAATGCGTACGACTTAAAATATTTTTCTAACTTGGAATGTCTTCTTGATCGAGACGTTTCCTTTGGTGATGTAATGAAAATGAGAATGTATGGATTCTCGACTTATGGTATAGTGAGGGGAACCATAAGATGAATCGCTCATTTTATTGGTCTCGGATAACCATCGTAAAATGGCCAACGCTTGGAGTTGCCACTGATCATTTCGGGCTAGGCATGACTAGATGCCTATTGAAACCTATGTTTTGAATTATGAAACTCAAAACATTAATCCCATGTTCTACATAGTGCAGAGATTCACCGTTTGGGTTTGGGAGTTGGTTACGCGCGATGAAGTATGAACCTCTTCGTGACGCTCGAAATCGATACCGTATAGCTATAACTTATCTTGGTTTTGATTCTTTCGATCTCAACTTGTCAATCTTTCAATATAACCCTATTTTAATGCATGAATCTTATAGAAATACAAATCTAAGTTTTAATGAAAAAAGATTTAATCTCATATATGCCCTGAAGAGATGGGGAATATAGAGAGTTTCAATAAAATGAACTTTGGATTTTACTTTGAAAATGGAATGTTTCACTTTGGGCACTAGAGAGATACCCACGCGGAACATTACCTTTAATTTTATTTGAAATGTGTTGAAAACATGAATGCAAATAATCATTACAATGGAATCATGTTAGTAAGGCAATAGATGAAGTAACATAACATGAATCATTCAATGCAATGATAAGGAAAAGGAATGGACTATTGGAATTTATCTCGCAATTGGCATCGAATATTTGGTAATAATCAAATTGACAATTTTTTAGATGCATCAAGGTTTGCTGATTAAACAAAGTTTGTTTGACATATTCATGGGAGTCTGAAAAAAAATTGTAATAGAAAGACAGGGTTGGAGTATCCCTTTGAAAAGGTGGGGTTGTTATATCCCCGTGAATGACAAATAATTTTGATAAAGGGGGATTATTTTAATCTTAACAATTTTGAAAAGCAGGGTTGGACTATCCCCTCAAAAGGTCAGGGTTGGAGTATCCCCGTGGATGGCAAATCATTTTGACAAAGGAAGATTTTTCAATCTCGACAATTTTGAAAAGTAGGGTTGGAGTATCCCATTGGATGGTCGGGGTTGGAGTATCCCATTGGATGGTCGGGGTTGAAGTATCCCCAAAAGTGACACGTTTGACATTATTTAGAAAAGTAGAGTTGGAAAACTTAAGTCGACAAAACTTTGTGATTTAGGAAACGCGTGAGCATTTTGACAATTTTTTTTAGCAAGAGAAATTATTGTGAATGAGGATGGTAAAGATGTAAAATGTGTTTGTGCCTTGATATGAGCCTATGGGAGGTCAAAGCATGTTCTTAAGTCTGATCAGGTTAATATGGAGACATTTGAATGTCTCGAGATGAAACTCGAGAAAACAACTTAATTTTGACCATAACCGAAAACAGGGAATAGCATCGCGCTATCTTGCTTCCTGAATTTATTCTAAATTGGTTTGAAGGCTTTAAAGGGTGGACAAGATATCGTTAGAAAGGTAACTCGACGAGGGCAATCTAAAAATATGCTCAATATCCCAAAAAGTCACTTTCCTGGAAAATAAATTTTCAAGTTTAGATTGAACGCGCTACTGGCAGAGCATATGAGGGACATGGTATGTCAAAATTTGAAAAATCACCTCGGACTCATTTGGTATTAAAAAATTGCAAATAATACCTTTTAAGAAAGGGAATTTCGTGAACTTTTTAGGAAAAATGCTTGAAAAGTTTGGAAAAATCATTTAGTGGGTCTGAAAAGCCCAACTAGAATACATGTCCAGATTCTAAAGGTTCTAGACAATTTAGATTTAAAAAATCATAACTTTCTCATTCGGACTGATGCAGGGATGAATAAGAGCTCATTTTAAAGGTATTTTGACACACTTTCTGTGAAAAATATAATAAAATTCATTGAAAATTGTTTGGGATTTTAAAATGATTTTTCAATTTGCAATAGCTGTGTTACCAGTAGGGGACAAGGCAAAGCAGGGGATATCTCTTATTTTTTATGTTTACGGGTCCAAACTCGAGTCATTGAGATTCGAACATCTATGACTGAAAAGAAAAGAGTGGAATAAGCATCACGAACTTTGCATAGCCTCGGAGTAGTTTGGGATGATGAAACAGCCCGTTGATCATACCACTCCAGGTTTTGACTCAAACAAGGCACAAACATTTAGGGAGTAATTGTAAGACCATTTTTGTTTCAAAATCAAAAGATTTGAGCTTGTTTAACTAAGATTCCAGATCTGGAAAAACTTAATTTTCCCCAAGATATTTTGCTAACTTTAAGGAAAATGCTAAGTCGATGCTAATCCTCATTGGTTGAGGTTAACATGCTTGGCTTGGGGGGATTTTGAAAATCAGTTTTTGAAAGCCATACAACATGCATTTAGACAGGGGAAGACAACAAACATACAAGAGGATGGCACATAACATGAAGGGGGATGCTAACTTTACTAATGGTTTGGACAAAGAAATTATTACGCAATATGATAAGAAAATGTTGTGGATGCTAAAAATGGCAATGGTTCATGCATGATTCAAGCTAGTATATAGATATGCTTGAAATATGTTAGGCTAATGATTCATGCATGGATTAATCATAACAAGATGCATGGATATGGCATAAAATGCTTGAGCAAGAGATATCAAACTAATGAGGATGAAATGAGGCATTTTGACACATCAAAAGGGCATTAAGGCATCCAAATCAAACTACCACAACCAAAAGCCACAAAAATGCATGACAATCCTAAGAGGGTGATGGAAACATGGAGAGTTCACTAAAATGATGAAGATGCTGAAAAACAAAAAATGCAAGTGATAAAGTGAGATGTTATACCAATAAAACTTCACTTTTTGGTTAAACAGTTGGAGCAGCAGAGATGGCTTGAATTTTCCTCTTTTCCTTATTGTTAATAAGCAAGAAAAAGAGAGAAACAATGAAGTTTTGGTTCTGGCATTGATGAGGGTGATTTTCAAAATATGTAGTGGTTGACAGTGAGTGTTTTGGGGCTATTCTTGGGTGTTGAGTAAAGAGCTAAGGGATTTGATTTTTTTTTATGTGTGAATATGGTTTGGAAGTGAAAATGAGCTAGAATCTAACCTTTTTTAGCTGAGATATAAGTGGTCCCTTTATACCAGCATCTTAGAGCCAAATTGGAAGTGTTTTTGGCTATTTCTAAAGGGGGACAAGGTGATTTCAGCATGGTGGCTATACGGTGGCTGTAGGGAGCCACTTACTGCCAATGTGATGGGCATAGGGTGGTTGGTTTAAATGCTGAAATGATTTTTCAGCAAATAGGGTGGCTGATGGTGACATTGGCCAAAACTAGGGAGGAGTCGGGTGATCAAATGACATTGACCCTTTTGATCCAATTTAGACTTAAAAAAATGTTTTGATTAATTTAAAAGTCTAAATTCATAATTTGACATGTGTTTTAATCTTTCCTGATGCAAAGAAACGAGTTAAAATCGAGTTTTGGATCAATGGTGGATGAGTAAAAAATGCCCAGACTGTGAAAATGGCTTGTATGTATTGATACATTACAGAATGTATCGATACATTTGGTCCAAAAACCTTAAGTGTATCGATACAATGAACATTGTATCAATACAATGATCATTGTATCGATACTATGAACCACTGTATCGATACTATGAGCTGCTGTATCGATACATGTTGATATATGTTTCGGTTTTGGCATGGCCTAGTATCGATACACAAGGTCCTCTATCGATCCATACAAAGGCTCATGTATCAATAGATCTACATGTTGTATCGATACAAATAGGGACATTTCAAATTTTGGGATTGTTGGAGCATTGTATCGATACATGAGAACCATGTATCGATACATTCAAGTAAAATTATGAATTTTCTCACATATTTTGTCCTCGGACGCCTTGAACTGCGAATTTGATGCCACATCTTTGCATTTACCTTTGATATGATCCCTAGGTCTCCTTGACCTCCTCAAAATACTTTTTCGTCGGGCGACAACGATCATCGCCCCCTCTCACGTCCATGCCCCAGATTGCTAAAAATTAGCCTAGGCAAAATAAGGTGTCTACAAGCTAGTGCTAATTTTTTAGTATTTAACTATAATTCTCATATTTTTAAAATTATTTACAACTAATATTAGTTTTTAATTCTAAGTAAATCGAGTTTCCATATATTTTGAAAATCAAAATATTCTAAGTAAATCAGGTTTCTATTCTTTTAATAAAGCAAATCAAACACTTTAGTTATTGATTCACGGTTTTCTTTCATGTTAGTGGCGTGACTAGCAATCATGTAAACATTAAATGGATGAAGCACATAAAACACAGTGGCCATGCAAAGTTAATGATGGGTTATGGTAATGAGATCCTTATGCGTTAAAATCGTGTTTCCAATAATGCCCATAGTCATCGTGTTGTCAAGATAAGGCATTGACAATGCATAAAGATTAGTATATGCTAAGCCTCCATGCATTTGGTGCATATAACTCCTTGATCTCATAGAAATTAAAGTATAAAGATGCTTTGAGATAGCATATGGGTGCTTGTTTTATGGAAACAAGTTTACTAAACATGCCTATATGAGAACTCCATTTGGTTTAAGTTACTTAAGAGTTTATGGAATACATTCTTATGTGCCAGTTATGTATATTAGTGAGAGTTATCATACCAAGTCATCTTGTATGGGGAGTGTCAGCTTTGATTCCATCGTCCATAATAGATGGATGCTTATGGTAGGGTGGTTTTAGGCATAGCATGAACCATATAAAGGTGGATGGATGATCCAGAAAGGATTCACTACTCCAAGTGACATTGGAGACATATATCATTTTTTCTTGGCTTCGGTTAACTTGGTCAAGTCGTTGGCCAATGCATGATGAATTTAGAAAAAAATATTTCTCTAAATTCATAAGGATAACCAAAAGCTGCAAAAACTAATATGGATTCATAAATGAGTAAATGCTACATCATGCACATGGTTTTTCTGAGATATCTGGTAAATGGATTAAAGTACATTAAAAGGTTTCTTAAATAGGTTGTATTGACTTCTTTTACATATCCGGTGGCCATAATGCCTTACTAGAGGCCAATCTTGGTCTATAAATATAAGTACACTTAACTAGCTAATATGTTTAGTGCTGTTATGATGGAAGCCTAATTGCTCACACACAATAAAATGATCTATTAGATTAAAATCAAGATATAATTAAGTATGACTTATTTAAATTCAAGAAGACTTAATTAAATAATTTTAATTAAGAATAATTTAAGACATAAATTATATTTATGAAATTTAATTATAGATGTCTTAATATGGTAATAAAGATAAGAACGTTTTATCAAGATAATGTCTATTTGTGACATGGTTTTAGAGATAATATTAAATAAGGCCAAATAATTATATTTGGAAAATTGAACAATTATTTGATAATTTTTTATTAATTATTTAGTATTATTTACATGAAGTAAAATTATTTTGCTTGGGTTAGAAAAGTTAATTATGAATTAAATTATCTGACATGTAAATTTAGTGGTTAGGCCAAAAGCCTAATTATCAAGTCAAGAAAGGTTAGTTGTGAACTGTTCTAGGTTAGGCTTGGCGCATGGAATAGCTATCGTTGGTGTGTTCTTGGGCTAAAATATTAATAAGTTACTACTTAAGGTCCAATCTTGTACAAGCTAATTAAAATGGTTTTAATTAAGCACCAAGTTCAAAGTAGGGCCACCTTCTGGGTATGTTAGTAATGGGCTTAGTTAACCCAAAAGTCAAGCCTAACTTAGGCTAAGGTGCACTTAAATACATTATTAAGGCTTTTTAGTATATTAAAGAGGATAAAAAAGCCCTAGGTAATAACCTTAGACTTCCCCGAAAAGTATGGGGCAATGTTTTTCTTTCTTAAGCTTTCTTTGAGCTTTCATGCTTTTCTAAGTGTTCTTGAATTGATCTTGACACAAAAAAGGTAGAAAAATAGTTTTCTGACATTAAGAAATTAATTTTTCATAAAAAGTTATGAAATTGGCCAAATCTCAAAAGCCTTGTTTCCCTAAGCCTGATTGTGACAATTTGCATTCCAAGTGGTCAGAAAGTGTTATTGATCATTACGAATGTTAAAAAATTAGTCTTCTATTCTAAAAGAATCATCTGGAATAAAAATTATGATTTTTGGATTCATTTATTAGTATCTACATAAAACAGCTACTTCCTTATGGAACTATTTTCTTTTTCCTCTTGGAGTAATAAGTGTGGGAATTATTCTCGGATCACTTCAGATTTAAACTTGTTGGTTATATATCTTTTTGTTGAGGCTTAAGAAGCTTTCTGGCTAGCACTAGAGAACCATCGAATCTCATGAGGGCTTCAATAGGTATTTGTGCAGATCGTTGTTAGAGGCAAAACACTTAGACTACTTTTAGCCTCAAGAAGAGATCATAGTAATTAACTTATGGTGTATTTGTGTAGGGATCGACAAGCTGAAAGTTACGAATCTCTAAGTAAGTATGATTTCTATTAGATCTATGATTTAAATTGCAGTCCAATCACGTATATATTTCTTTTTAAGATCCTATGAAAATTCAAGTATGTTTTTGTTTACTTTTTACTTATTTTTGTGTTTATATCGATAACTATAAGCCTGAGATTTCCCAACAATGGCACCAGAGCCTAAGGTTTGTAAATTACATGTGGTTTAGCATGCCAGTTTTTGGTGTTAGTTTTTGGTGCTAGTTTAACATGCCAGTTTTTGGCTTATAATTTTCAATTTTGGCAAAATTTGTAACAAATTAAATCTAGATAGCATTTAATATTTGGCTTTGATCATGTTTAAAAGTGTTTAAATAATTAAGAAAAATTTTAATTAATTCAAATTAAAGTCTTAACGTGTTGTTAGCTTTCAATGTTGTTTTGATGTTGTTTTGATCCATTTCTTGAATTAAAAATTAAAAAAATTGTTTTTTTTTATTTTTAATTTTCCAGCATGTCAATCCATGTTTATTATCAATATTAATTAGTTTAAAATATAGTTTTTCTAATTAAAATGATATTAGAGTCATCTGTTAGTGTTTTGGTTGTGACTATTTGTAAGATGGCTTTGTTTTGGTGTCTTGATGGTTCTGAAACTTTTTGAAGCTTTTAATTCAACTTTTTCCTTTTTTTTCTTCCTTGAAATTGTCATCAAAATTTTTCAATACTTTCTAGAAAAATTAATTTAAAATCAGAGTTGAAAATGCTTCAATTCTAGGGCATATCAAGTGCCCTAGGAGCATGTATTGATTATGCCACCTTGTCTTTGTTCTTGTGACCTTAGTGCAGCATCCATGGTACCAAAATGTTGCTGTAAATTTGTTGTATTTTCAGAGGTTTAGTGGGAGGAAGACAATAGTGTTTGAGTTGAATTAGGATGGCTAAGATAACCATGCATTGAGTACTCCTAGTTGACTCCTAGTTAGACTAGGACACCACTAAATATTGTGCCACCTAATCCTAATTGAAGTAGGGTTCATGTAACTCAGATTTTCTTGAAATTTTATGTCTAATATGATAGATCAAGATAATCCAAAATCAAAAAAATTTTAAAAAAATGCTTAAAGTTAGGAAAATTGGTGCAATGTACCTCCCTGAGTTATGTTCCATTAAAACTTTTATTTATTATCAAACATCTAATTATCCAGTTGTATTGATTTTCTTAAATTGTTTAAAATATGAATTGGATAGTGTAATAAGCATGCAATTAAAATTCAATTAAATTTTTTAATTGAAAAAATATTTAATCTTAATGATTAATCCTATTTAGAGTATGATTTGTTCTACTATGATTAGAATGTATGTTAATCATGTAAGAAAATTGTTTTCTTAATTAAATTAAATGTGGATCAATTGCTAAGACTTTAAAAAATGTAGAAAACAAGTTTCCTAAATGGTTTAGGAAATATTGCATGCCAAATGTTTGTCCAAATTAAGACAAAGTTATCTAAAAGTTAGATAATGTCCTAATTAAAACAAACAACCTAAAAGTTAAGTGATGTCCAATTTATTGTCTTAAAATGTTATTTTTGAAAAACAAGTTTCCTAATGGTTTGAGAAATATAAGATGCATAATGGTTTGTTCAAATTAGGATAAAGTCATTTAAAAGTTAGATAATTTCCTAGTTAAGACAAACAACCAAAAAGTTAGGTAATGAGCAATTCACGAGAAGTTTCTTAATAGTCAAGAATTTAATTAGAAATGTTTTAATTATAGAATCAAAATAACTAAAAAATTTGATAAATCATCTCAAGATGTTTGATGAGGTTCATGCAAATGATACATAAGACAACCAAGTGATATTGGCTGTGCTTATTTTGATTCATGCTTATAACATGATTATATTAGAATGAGGATGATTATGGGCTAGACTTTAGTATGATTGGTTTTGTCTAAGGCAAATATAAGTTACTAATGCAAACGAATCACTTTAGTTTATAATTCAAGGTTTTCCTTCAAGTTGGTAGCATCATCAACACTCATGCAAACACTAATTATATAAAGCCTAGGAAATATAATGGTCTTGTAAAGTTAGTAATAAGTTACAATGATAAGATCCTTATGCATCAAAGCCGTGTTTCTAAGAACATTCATTGCTATTGTATTGTCAATATAGGGCATTGACAATGCGCAAAGACTAACATGTGCTATGCCTTCATGCATTTGATGCATGCAACTCTGTGATCTCATAGAAGTTAAAGTATAAAAATACTTGGGGATAACATATAGGTGCTTATTTTATGGAAATACGTTCATTGAACATGGCTTGTATGAGAACTCCATTTGCTATAAGTCATTTAAGTGTCCATAGAACATGTTCTCATGTGCCATCGTGTACATTAGTCTTTAGACTTGTGATATTAGGTCATCTTGTATAGATAATGTCATACTTCGATCCATAATAAACAAGTCTGCAAGGGATAGTGCCAAAATAACGGTGGTATTAGGTATGGCATGAAGCTTATGGGGATGAATGAGTGATCTAGAGAGAATTCACCATTCCAAGTGACATTGGAGACATATTTTATATGTTATTACCCTTGGTTAACTTGATAAAGTTGTTTGCTAGTGCATGATGAATTTAGGAGAAATTATTTCTTTAAATTCATAAAGTTAATCAAAAGCTACAAAAACTAATATAAATTAATACATAAGTAGAAACTACACCATTCTCATGTTTTTTTGGGATATCTGGTGAAAGGACTAAAGTACAATGAGAAAATGGTTACTAAAAGATTTCTTCAGAGGTTATATTGACTCTTCCTGCATACCAGATGGCCATGATGCCTTGTTAGAGGCCAATCTTGGTCTATAAATATAAAAATATTTAATTGGGTAGTTATATTTATTGCCATTATGAGGGCAGCCTAATAGGTCACAGACGATAAGATGATCTATTAGATTAAAACTAGGATTTAGTTAAGCATGACTTAATTAAATAAAAGGTATAATGAGGAAGACTTAGTTGAATTAGTTCAATTAAGTGCTATTAAAGACATAAATTAGATTTATGAAATCTAACTAGAGATGTCTTAATAAGATAGTAAAGATTAGAATGTCTTATCAGGATCATGCTTAATAATAGGCATGTAAATAAGGATATCTTGGTTTTAGGATCAAACAATTATTTCTAGCAAATTACATAATTACTTGATAAGTATTTAATAATATTTACATGAAGTAAAATTGTTTTACTTAGATGAGAAATTTAATTGAAAATTAAATGTTCTTGTATATGAATAGGGGTTAACAAAAAAGCCCTAAATATGAAGTGAAGTGGGCTTAGTTTTGAACAAATCCTATTTAGACTTGATATAGGTTTGGCGTTTCATTGGTGGGCGCTATTGGAGTTGCATTAGTCTAAAATATTAATTAGTTAATACTTAAGCCCAATCCTTAATGGAATAGGTAAAAGACTTTCACCTAGATCCCTAAGGAAACACTAAAAGTGGCACCACTTTCAGGTACATTAATAATTTGACTCGATTGACTTAGTAGTTAAGCCTAATCTAGTTTCAGATGTATTAAAATACATTATTCAGTTTAACTGGTTAATGCAAGTTCTCTAAAAACCCTAGGCACTAATCTTTAGACTTCTCTAAGGAGGTTAATGCAACCTCACAACTTTTCTAAGCAAGTTTGCTCTATTTTCATGTTTTAAGGGATTTGGAACCATTCTTGATCCAAATAAAAGTAAAAAATTAGTTTTCTATCCTAAAAGAATTAACCGAGATAAAAAAATAAAGATTTTTTGATTGGTTTATTAGGATATGCAAAAAACTACTACTTCTTTATAAAGCTATTTTCTTCTTTTTTTTGGCATAATAGGTGTGGGAATCGTTAACAAATCATTTTAGTTATGAACTTTTTAGCTATATATTTTTTGTTTGAGATGTAAAAAGCCTTTTTGCTAGCACCAAAGAACCGCTAGACCTCATGAAAGCTCCAATAGGCATTTCTGTGGATCATCGTTAAAGGCAAAGCACTTATACTGCTTTTAACCTCAAGAAAAGATTGAAGTAATCACGCCATGATGTGTTCATGTAAGGATCAACACACTTACAATTATAAGTCTTTAAATAGGTGTGATTTTTATTAGATCTATGTTTTAACTTGCAATTAGATCACATGTACATTTCTTCCTAAGATATTGAGAAAATTCAAGTACTTTTTTATTTACTTTTTGCTATGGTATTTAATTATGATAAAATTTTTATGGTTATGTTGATACGCATGAGCCTGGAATTTCCTTTTAATGGTATCAAAGCCAAAGGTTTGTAAATTATATGTGGTTTAGCATGCCAATTTTTGGTGATAATCAATTCGATTAATTTATGAGTTGAGTTGAAAATTTTTAATTTTGGTAAAATTCTTAAAATTTATTTTTAATCAATTTTTTAAATTTAGACAACATATAATTTTTGGCTTTAATTATGTTTAAAAGTTTTTAAAAAATTAATTAAAATTGTTTTAATTAATTCAAATTAAAGTCTTTAACACATCTTAAGCTTTTTTGGTTGTCTTAATGTTGTTCTAATCCATTTCTTGAATTAAAAATTAGAGAAATTATTTTTTATTTTTAAATTGTCTATCATGTTAATCCATGTTTATATCAATATTAAATAGTTTAAAATATTTTTTTTCCTAATTAAATTGATATTGGAATCATTTGTGAATATTTTGGTATTGACTGTTGCTAGGATGGCTTCATTGCGGTGTTTTGATAGTGCTGAAATTTTTAGTAGCTGTTAGTGCAAAAATTTCCTTGCTTTTCCACCTTGAAAGTATCATGATAAGTTCATAGTAGTTGCTGGAAAAGTAAGGTTAAAATTGGAGTTGAAAACATTTCAATTCCAAGCCATATTATATGTATTAGATGTGTTTGATGTGTGTGGCACTTCATCTTCCTCATTGGAACCTTGATGCATCATCTATGGCAGAAAGATGCTGCTGCAAATTTCCTGCATTTTCAAAGGTTTAATGGGAGGAAGATGATAGAATTTGAGTTGGACCAAGATAGCTTGAATAGAAAGCATGGTAGGAACTAAATCATAATAAGACTAGGAAACTTAATGTGCTAGGAGAATGATCCATGCAACTTGGATTTTCTTGAAATTTTAAGTCTAATATGTTCAGATCAAGATAATCCAAAAATATAAAAAAATAAAAATAAAATAAGAATAAAATATCTGCTAAATGTTAGCAAGAGGTTAGCATAATCACCTCCCTTGGAGGTAGATTCCATTAAGATTCCTAGTTATCATCAGATACTTAATTATCTAATTGTTATAATTTCTTAAATATGTTTAAGACATGCATTGGATAATGAAATAAACAAGGAATTAAAATTTAATTAAATTTTTAATTAAAAAATATATTTAATTTAAATATTAATCCTAATTTGGTTGGCATTTGTTCTAATATGATCAGAATAAATGTTAATTATGTAAGAAAATTGTTTTCTTAATTAAATAAATATGGATCAATTACTAAGATTTTGAAAAAAAAATTGGAGCACAAGTTTTCTAAATGATTTAGCAAAGATTACATGTTAAATAGTTTGTTCAAATTAAGACAAGCAATCTAAAAGTTAGGTAATGCCCAATTTAATATCCTAAAATGCTTTTAGAAAACAAGTTTCCTAAAATGGATGGTTTGTCCAAATTAAGACAAAACTATCTAAGGATAGATAATGTCCTAGTTAAGACAAACAACCTAAAAGTTAGGTGATGTTAAATTTAAGGCAATCTTCTAAAAGTTAAGAATTTAATTTAAAATGTTTTAATTAAAGAATTGAAATTGCTAAATAATTTGATAAATCATCTTAAATTGTTTGATGAGATTATGCAAATGACACACAAGTGATATTGGGTATGGTTATTTTGTTTCATGCTTGTAATATGATCATGTTGCCATGAGAATGATTTTGGACTAGACCTCAATATGACTAAGTTATGGATGGTTGAATTTTGCTTTTGGTATTTATTTAAAATAAGGTCAGTGAACCCTACCTTCTCTTTTAATTATAGGTTGTAAATTCTTTTCTCACTTAACTCCCCTTGAATGTAACTCAAGTTTTCTTACAGAATATGTAACCATTGCATACGACTTGTTTGGCTTTAGGTTAAGATTAGAATTTATGTAAATCGATTAGGTGTAAAGAAGACAACACCAAGAAGAAAGGCCCAAATAGGTAATTATCAAGACTTGCTAAGACCTTGTATGATATCCCTAGGAATTTAACCTACTAGAGTCCTAATGGTTCACAGAAACTAGATAGATGAAGTCTATAACATCCTAATAGAATGCATGTTAGATTTATTTTTGAATTTATATATATGTGATATACGATTGAATAAATGTTAAGCATGCTAATAAAATAAAGCAATGAGACTTAACATCAATGATTAAAAATCCCTCATAGAATATTGAGTCCATGTTAAAGCATGATTAGATGCCTTCCATTGTTCATAATTGAGGACCCTAAGTTTTGACTGCGAGGGTTTGTTAAGTCACTCAAAGTCCCTTCTGCTCGAGTTGCTTAAGTTATGAATAATGGGTCCTACTCAACTAATGTTGTTATCTAGATGTCCACAAACTTGATTGCATGCATTAGAGGCATGGTTAAGTGAAATACATATGATGTTTTTAGGCAAAGAGTTACCACCTAACTGATCTAGAAGCTGCATAGAGATGTAATTCGTAAGTTAAATTACCTACTCATTTAGTTTCTACATGGTTTGTCGAGTCACTCGAGTTTATGTAAGGATGAAAGTGTTCCTAGCTCATTAAGAAAATTCAAATGTTAAACTTCTTGAATTAGGGTTAAGGGCTATAATCTCAATAAAATGTGAGGACAATCATTAAAGTTGTAAAAGCTTACTTAATGATTGAAATCGTAAATTATTAACTACAAAATGTTTTGGTTCATAATGGATATAAACATAACATTTGTAAAAAAAACTATCGCTAAGTTAGCATACATGATGCTAATAAGTTTCAATAAGCTAGAATACATTGACTAGTCCCATATTGGAAGACATACCAAAAAATTGCCCACTATGTTAGCGACAATCTATCAAGTTTATATTGATGACCTTGATTAAGCCACATTGTTATCGATACTTAATACCGTTCTAGCCTCTTCGAAGCAAATATAGTGCTATCTAAGAACCCAAGTCAAATACACGCATCAATTTTGGACCTCTTATGACTTTATTTGGAGGCTAATTTTTCTTAAAAATGGTAATAATAAAGAATAAAATAATAAAAAGGGACCATAGATGTTGTGTCACTGATTCTTGATGACACGACGCTAAGGAAGGAAAAATGAAGACTTGAAGGACCAAATTGAATAATTGGAAACCTTTGGAATGTAAAAAAATGCCATTTTTATGAAATTCATAAAGACGTATTGATATATTTCTTTAATGTATCAATACATCATCGTGTTTTAGTCATTCCAGACCTAAAACATGTGTTATATTGATATAAGGCCATATCGTACTGAGACTGTAGACACCCTATTTTGTTTAGGCCATCATCCAAGGCATCAAGAGTCATTGCTAGGTGCATTACTAGGGCCATTCAAGCAAGTGTGGATCAATTCCCATTGTTTTCCAACCAAGGTGAGGTTTTTAAGAAGTCAAAGATATGAAGAATCCATAATTTTGTATGCAACTCTCATTACATGGCCTTTAGGTACAATATAAGGCCTCCATGTCATTAAAATCTAAAAACTACTATTTGTATCAATATAGGGGTCATGTATCGATACATTTGCCCAATGTATCGATAAAATAGCTAAATCGTAATTTTTGGCCAACAAGTATCACTACAAGGAGAGATGGTATTGATACAATATATGTTGTATTGATAACATGTTCAATTTATCAATACATTCTGGTTTTTTTACCTAATTGTATCAATACAGAACACACTATATCGATGCTCAAGGTTATTTTGGCCTGATTTATGCCATTTCCATACCTTTCCAGCATGATACTGAAGCATGGATTTGGTCATAATCTTGGACACAAAAAATCTTTAATCTCAAATATAACTTCCTAAAAATCATATGGATTTCAGTTTTGGCTTTAAGCATTGATCATAACATTTTTGAATGGTCCATTAAGCTTGTTACAAAGGCATTTCATTCTATAATGTGGATTAATCAAGGGTAAACTAGTCTTTGCTTATTAGGTTAGCTTATGCATCGTTTGTTTCTATTGCTAAAGATGTACATCATCCAATGGAGTGCTTAAAGCTTGCTCTTTGGTATAATGATTTACCATATTGTACACTCTAAATGTCCTAAATATGTCACCTTTGGTAGGTTTTTAATGGCTGAGATTAAATCCTATATCATATGCATTATGTGCTCAGTAATAGGAACTTCTATACATATTTTACATTAATCTCCAACCTCCAAAAAATTTCATTCTCATAGCTCTTTCTCAACCCTTCCCCAAACCCTCATGGAACCTTTCATTTCTCATGTTTCTCCTCTCCAACCTCCCCTTATTTGATATTAGAACTATTAAGCTCATTCTTGGCCACCCTTTTCTTGCTAATTCATAGTAAAAGAATGGAAAAAAGTGAGCTTTAAGTGCAAAGTCTTTTCTGCTTAACATCAACAATAAAGCTCTCAAGCTTTTAGGTATGTTCCTATTTTCTTCCATTAATCTAAATTTTTCTATTCATTTTTCATCATTGTAATTAGCTTTAATATGCTGATGATGACTTTACGTAGGATTTTCATGCATCTTGTGGCCTTGGTTATGGTACACTTAGGATTTGTGATGCTTTGTTGACTCATCTACCATGTTTTTCTATATTTATGTGCTTGGTTCATTTCGAAAGTATGTTTTAATGCTATCTTAAAATCCTAGAAAGTTTTTTCCTTTGTTTAAGTATGTTCACATCATTTCCATGACATGATTCTTGATGTCCTTTATAAAAGTAATATCTTCAAGCATCTCCATGCTTATCTCTTTGTATTTTGTAATTATTTTCATGTTTAAATGTCATCTTTTATTTGTTTAAACCTACTTTCCATGTTTATTGCCATATCATATTTAGTTTGTCACATGTTTGTCAAAATGCTTGTTTAATGCTTGCCAAAAGTCTATTTTCAAAATCCCCAAGTGAAGGCCATGTTAACTTCAATAAATAGAGATTAAAACAGACTAAGGTTTTTTATCTATTGGTCTTCTAATCTTAGGACATAAAATCCAGCTTTCCACATCTGAATTCAAGGTGAAATGAGGCTAAATACTCAAAATTTCAAAATAAAATGTCCTTTCATTTGTATTAAAGTGTCATGCCTTGATTTTATGGTCTAGTGCCTCTTGCTAGTGACATGGTTAATGGGCTGTTCCATCATCCCAAAGTACTTCAGTATTGAGTGAATGAGCTTGTGAAGCCACTGTCATCAACCCTTTTTCCACAAACATTTGAATGTCCATAATCTAAGTCTAGTTCTAGAAAACCCAAAAAACATTTCCCTTGTTTCATGTTGGCAACACTATAGTCATGACTTGAAAAATCATTTTTGAACCCTAAACAAATTTTCACAAATTTTCTAATATTTTTTCCTTAAATGGAATTGGATTACCTTTCCAATGGTAGCTCATTTGCTTTCGGATCATTCCGAATGAGGGAGTTATTATTTTTCAAACTAATGCTGTCTGGAACCCATGTAATTAATGGTTTGCATTCTATTTTGGCCCACCAAATGATTTTTATTGGTTTTACAAATATTTTTTCAAAATATTCATGAAATTCCCTTTCTAAAAAGGTATCGTTAGCGATTTAATAATTCTTGATGAGTTTGAAATGACTATTCATAGCCTATTGCATCGTTTCCCCTACACATGTTGCCAGTGTCAGACTAGTCCCAACTTGTAAAATTATTTCCACCAAGAAAAGCGATTTTCAAGGATTTTTGGAATATTTTATATTAATCCTCATTGAGTTATCTTTCCAATGATACCTCAGCCTACCCCTAGCACCTTCAGATTTGTCCGAAATAAAATAAAAAAAAGGAATAATGTGATACCATCCTCTGTTTTCAGCATTAGTCAAAATTTGTTGATTCTTCCCAAATCTTTTTTCGAGGCATTCAAATGCATCTAATTGAGTTTAGCCCTAGCCATTAAGTCCAAAAGTGTTCGTGTCAACCCCATTAGGCCTAGGTTAAGGCATAAATATTTTTACAAATTTTACCAATTTTCATTTTTTATCAATTTCCATTTTAAAAATAAAAACCATCGATTTTTGTGATGAAATATCAATAATGCCATTTTTGTCTAGAAATAGTCAATTTTCATCAATTTAAGTTTTTTGATTTTGCTTTTTCAAAAAAATAACAAAATTAAATTTTCTTTCTCCTAGGCTTTCTTTGAATATTTTCAAAATTCAAACCCTATTTTCACACCTCAATCAACCCATGGATCCAAATGCATTTCCAAAAATTATTGACTTGGTTATGTCTAGATAATAGAAGACAATTACGAGATACAATTCGATTGCCCCCTTTCTTCTTTTTTTGCACATTTATTTTATACAATATTATCTTATCATTTCATCTAACACGTTTCTCTTTGTGGTGTTCACTTTACATTTATATTTCCAAATTGTTTTCAAAAGTCATAAAAGGCAATGTTTCATGTCGGTATCCCTTTAGTACTTGATGCGAAATATCCTATTTTCTAAACTAATTTTGGAGCTTATTTGTTAAAAATCTCAACGTTTCCCACTTTTCTAGGACACATATAGGATTAAAATTTTCCTTAAAATCTAGATTTACTATTTTATACAAATTCATGCATAAGAAGGAAAGTATATTACAATAAGGACAAGTCAAAACTGAAGATATTGTAACTAAGTTAAGACGTAACTAAAGGGTGCCAATTTTGGGTGTCATGGGGATGTTGATACTTCCTCACACGTAATTAACTCCTAACCTAACTATTGAATCTTTGGACCATCTAGGCCATGAAATCAATGTTTTAAGTTTTGTAACTTGGAATATTAGTTTTGATAGGCATTTGATCACGTCTAGCTAAAATGATTGGTGGCGACTCTAAGCATTGGCCACTTCATGATGGCCATCTAAGACCAATTGGATGAGTGATTCCTCTGAAGTTTCCCTATGATCAAGAGCTGAGAATCCAAATTTCTCATTCCTATCGTGTCAAAAAGGATAATCCTAGTAAAAAAAACGCTTTCTTGTTGAGAAAATTATTTTTATGTCACATGAACTTTTTTCACAGGGAGGCAAAGTATGTTGCCAATAGATACGATGTCATGATTTTTGGGTTTTTTTTTGGTTCTAGAAAGCACTTATATCGATGCAAACACCTATGTATTGATATAGCATGAAAATTTTCATCACAAATAAGCTTTCTCACCTAAGTTTTCTTATATTTCTTATTCTAATGGCCTTGAAACACTTTATAACCATACAAGACGTCCTTTAGAAACATTTTTATAGTAAAATATAGGCATGAAAACCATTAAGGCTTAAATAAGCTAGGGATAAGCAAGATTAATGCTTAAATCATGCATGGGAACTAAATGGCATCTAGTTTGGTTATGTTCTAACTATTTTAAGTCTAGTTTAGCTGAATTCCAATGGAAGGCTATTTTGAGTTAAAGTTAAAATCTTTTTCTTGCATAGAACTAAGATATGGCCATCTAGAGTGGGGTTTCTCTTTGAAGGAATACAGCAGAGATTGTCCATCAAACTTAGTTAAAATCATGCTTTATTTAGAAGGATTTCAACCCTTGATTAGACCACCTAATCCTATA
>JBBYHL010067197.1:83094-98277 GCA_038381835.1 Adansonia madagascariensis | reverse complement strand
ATTTTTTTTGAGCATCTTTATGGATTAGGAGAATTGTTTGAGCACCAAGTCACCTTCTCGAAACTAATGAAGATGGAAAGCTTCTCTATAAATGAATAATTATTTTCATATTCTGTGAACTTCTTACTCAAGTAGTAAATAGCTTGCTCCTTGTTGCCTGACTCATCATGTTTAACTAATACATACCCATCAACTTGTCAAAAATTAATAGATACAAGATTAATGGTCGGTCAGGCACTGGTGGCACAAGTACCAGAGGGTTCAAAAAGTAATGTTTAACCTTATCGAAACCTTCTTGGTATTCTTCATTCTATTCTCCAGGATTTTGTTTTTAAAGTAGCCAAAAGATTGGATCACATTTGTCCATTTATTGAGATATGAATTGGGCTATATAGTTCAACCTTTCCAAGAAACTTCTTACTTCATTTTGAGTTTGAGGTGGTAGCAAATTTTGAATGGCCTTGAGCTTATCGAGATCAACTTCTATTCCTTCCTTGCTCATAATGAAGCCCAATAGTTTATCGGATGTAACATCGAATGTGCATTTGGCAGGATTTAACTTAAGTTGATATTTATGCAGTCGTTTGAAAAGTTTTCATAGGTTGGCAACATGTTCACTCTCCTTTGGTGATTTGGCGATCATATTATCCATGTAGACCTTTATTTTTATGTGCATAAGGTCATGGAACAATGTTCCCATCGCCCTTGAAGAGGTTGCCCTAGCATTTTTGAGCCCAAAAGGTACACTTTGTAGTAGAAAATACCCTACATGGTTACAAAAATGGTCTTTTCCATGCTTCAGCCGCCATTTTGATTTGGTTATAGCTCGAAAACCCATCAATGAAGGAAAATAGTGCATTTTTGGCAGTGTTATTTGCTAAGGTATCAATGTGAGGTAGAGAAAATTTATCCTTAGGAGTAGCAAGTTTCAAGTCCTTGTAGTCCACACACATTCATACTTTACCATCCTTTTTTAGAATTGAAACTATATGAGCTACCTATTCAGGATATTTGGCTACCTCGAGAAATCCTGTTTTAAATTATTTTTTATTTCTTCTTTGATCTTCAGAAGCATTTTAGGCTTCATCCTTTTGAGCTTTTGTTGTATAGGCTTAGACTTAGGTTTCAGGGGAAGTTTATGGACCACAATGTTAGTGTCCAATCCAGGGGTGTCTTGGTAGGACTAGGCAAACACATCTCAATATTATTGAAAGAGACTTATCAATTTAGCTCGAGTTAATGGTTTTATGGAGGTTTCTATTTTAACTTCTTTTGGGTTTTATTCCATTCCAAGGTTTATGGTTATAGTGGATTTCTTATGAGGTAATATCTATTTTTCTTCCTGTTCAATTAGTCTCAGTAGCTTTGCAGGCATGGGGTTCTCTTTAGAATTCTTTTCAGACTCGACCTCATCAACATAGATTGGCTATTCAAAATTGATTTTTGAAGTCTTAGTATGAGCATTCATGTCACTTTCATGTATAGGCAGAAAAGTATGTAGAGAAAAGTATGAAAGTTGGTAAGAACTATGAACATAAAGGATGAAATGCATAATGCTCAATTATTTTCAGTGATAACACTTAATAAAAGATGCCCATACAAAGGATCTTACAATGCCTTCGAGTGGAAGCATGTAAGTTTAGTTTATAGCATTACTTTAAAATAAACTTAAACTGTATAAGAATCTTAATTTCAGTCCAAACACTCAAAACAAATCTTAGAGGGCACAAACTAGTCTCTAGGCTTGTCGCTGACATCTCTAACTTATTAATTGCATTGATAGAGAAATCCCCAAATGCCTTATTCAATATGAGCATAGCATTAGCGGAGCCAGTATTCATTCGTCCTCTTGGGCAAAATTTTTCTCAAAGTGGTGGAAATAACATCGATTCATACCTCATGTCTTATCCTGACAAACGGGTCATCCTTTTCTCATGGTTCATCTAAGCTTGTTTTTTTTTTTCTGCTGTGCACTAGGCTTGAATCCCAACCCTCTTTTGTCAAGCTGGTTAACAACTTTCAAGGCTTTGGCAATCCCTTGGAGGCATTTTTTAAGTCCTTTTCCAGCCTAGGCACCCTTGTCGATAGTTAACTTTAAACTTGTTTGAGTGCTCTTCGATAGGCAAGGCTCAACCATTGGTGACATAAGTTAAGTTGATGAACTCAAAGGATTGGACAGAGGATTTTGGGATATCTTCATCAGGTTTGACATATGGGGCATCAGTTGAGGTAGCAGCAATGATATCTTATTCTCATATGATACTGATAACTTTGTTCTCAATGATGAACTTTAACTTTTGGTACAATGATGATGGTACTGCCCCTACAGAATGAATCCAAGGCCTTCCCAATAAGTAGTTGTATGATAAAGTAATATCCATCACATGGAAGTCAACCACATAAGTACAGGGGCCTATTTAAGGTGGAATGGTGATGTTTCCCACAACTTTTTTTAATATTCCATTAAATGTTCTCACAACTATATGACTATTCAGGATATAAGATGCATTAACGGGGTGCTTGTTCAAACATGACATGAGCATTACATTTAAAACTAACCCATTATCAATGAGCAACTTAGGTAACGTGATGCCTTTACAGTATATGGTGATGTGAAGTGCTTTATAGTTTCCTCTTCTTTTTTGCGAGATTTCATCATCGCTGAAAGATATGCAATTGTTTCCAGTGATGTTGCTTACTATGTGATCCAATGGACCTATAAAGATGTCAGGAGGGACATAAGCCTCATTTAAAACCTTGAAAAGGGCATTCCTATAAGCTTCCTAATTTAACAGTAGTGACAACATAAATATCTTGGTAGGTTGCTTGTTCAACTGATCGAGGATACTATATTTGCTATGTTTGATGAACTTACGGAATTCTGTAGCTTTATTCTCACTCATTAATCCTTGATAACTACTGGATTTGAGTTTTTGGTTGTAGACTTCAGTGCTTGAAGAATGGGATTAGCATTTTTTTGCTGAGTTTCACTTCTCGATGTTGCTAAGGTGTAACATCTGCCACTTTGAGTGAAGTTGCTTACCCCTAAAAGGTTAATATCTATAGCTTGCTGACTAGATTCACCAGTGATCAAGGTTTTGTTTCCATAATTCCAAGGAACTACTTTATTTTCTTTATAAGAGAAAAAGGATGAAAGCTGAATGATCATCTTGGATGCAAACTGACAAATAAGAGCTTTGGCTGTTGGTCAATTATCAAGCAAGATCAACAGTCTCCCAACCCCATAAGTAGGATTGCTTTTTCTTTTTCCATAGTGTTGATAGATAGTATTGCATTTGAGACTCAATATGCTGGGTTCATTTTTTATCTTAGAATTCGATGCTATCGTCATTATCATCCTTTGAACCATAACGCGAAACTCTTTACATGTTTAAAGAATGTTACCGTAAATAGTATGGAAATCACAGGAGTCATTAATTTTTTGGGCTGCATTAAGTAATTTAGCTTGCACTAGATTTGCCAAACCAAATTCATTAGCGTTCTGACTTTTTCTATGTCTTCTACAACTTCGTAGTTCTCTTCAACAACCATTTTACCTAGATCTAATTCGGTACAAGTTTGAAATGAATTAGCTTTAATGCCAAATTTCAGTTGCTGTCTAGCTTTTATTTTTTCCTTTTGTCTTCGCAGATATTTTTTTACCTGATTCAATTTTGATAGGCTCATCGATCATCCTACAAAGTACAACTATGTTCGTAAAGCTTTTTGGGAAGCTTTTCACTACCTTTTCGTAATAAAGGGCTTGCAATGTGTCGATGAATCTGACAATCATCTCTTTTTTCATCAATAAGGGATGAATCTGGGTAGTCTCCTCCATCCATCTTGAAACACTGCCTAAAATTTTTATCAGCTCTCTTTTCCATGCCCATAAGAGATAAATAACTTAAGATCCAATCGTCAGTAGGCCTTTCCTTATCTGTGGCATTAATAGATGGATTAATGTGTTCATCCCACCTATAAAACTTAATCTCAGACCAGTTTATCATCCCTTGGACTATTTTTAAGAATGATGGACAGTGTTGAAAATCGTGCCCTTGATCGTAGTGGCAGTAAAATGTTTCAGTAGCATTTATGCTTTGATTTTTAACATCTAATACTATTCCAACTTTCATGAAAGCTTTCTAGACCTTGTTCATTAAGGTTTTGATTTCTGTAATGCTTCTTTTGATCCAACGGCCTTTCCCATCGATTACCGCATTCACTCTTGATTCAATATGATTAGGGAGTAGATTGGCTCCAACATTTAGTCTAGGCCCTTGATCGACCTTGATCACTCTTTTTTCTAGTAGACCCTGTACCTTTCTCTTAAACTAGGTGTAATTCTCAATAGAATGACCTTGTGCTCTAGCGTGGTACTCATAGTAGGCATTCTTATCGTAAGTGGTGATCTTGGGTTTATGAATACTAGGGCCAGTAGTTGATCTACCAATAGATGAGATTAGATCTTTTTATAAGAGTAAGGGAGTGGCTCAAAGTGCTCCCTTTCTCGATGTGCTTATTGATTGTTTGGAGCTTTTGCATTGTTCATGTTGCAAGGTTGTGCACTCTGGGTTGCATTTTGAATAGGATTCGATGCAAGGCTCATTGTTGGAGCAAGCCAGTAGCATGAACTAGTTGTGGTGTTGATGAGTAAGGGGTAAAACCCAGATTCAACATGTTTAAAAGGTACACGACCTTTGCTTGATGTGGATTTTGACTGAATCTAGCATGACTATCGTTAATGGCATTCACTTCTTTCTCCTTACTCTTATTCATTGACTTTTTGACTGACCCAGATGATTCTTCGATAGATATCCTGCCACTTTTAATGGTATTAATCATTTCACTCGATATAACCATATCAACAAAATATTTTGTAGCATTTCTTACCAGCCTTTCATAGTAAGGAGTTTGCAGGGTGTCGACAAATATGACTGCCATTTTTTTAATGAAAAGAGGATGAACTTGAGCTATCTCCTCTCTTTACCTCTGAGCATATTGCCTGAAGCTTTCGGAGGTTTTCTTTTCCATGTTCATATGGGAATGACAATAGAGGGCCCAATTAGACACGTGCTTATATTGACCAAGGAAAGCGCGAGCTAGGTTCGCCCATGTGCAAATTCTTGTAAGGTCAAGCCCTATGTACCATCACATAACTACCCCAGTCAGACTATCTTGAAAGTAATGAATTAGTAGTTTTTCATTTTCTTCATACCTAACCATTTTTCGATAGTAAATATGAAGATGGGCAATTGGGTCGATAGTCCCATTGTACTTTTCAAAATCTGGTACTTTGAATTTAGGCAAGATGACAAGACTGGAAACAAGCCCTAACAACTTCGCGTCCATGATCCTAAAATTGTCACTTTCTTAAATAGCTTGAAGGCACTTCTCTAGTGACTGATACTTGTTTAAGTCTTCATCATTTTTTGAGGACCTCTTTGCTTTCTTTTGCTCCATTTGCTTATCGAGGTCTGGGACTATAGGCCTTGCCAGTGAAAAGCTTGTGCCTTGAAATCCTTGAATCAAATGGAATGCTATCGCAGGATTAATGTAAATGAATGGCTGAGTTGATGGGATGTTTACTACCAGAGGATGTTGCCCATGCAATGCCCCTTCTTGGGCATTGGTGGCTTTGGTACAACCATTCAAACTGTTTTTAGGATTGGTCGATTCTTTTTTGGCATTAACTGTGGTTGTCTGTCCTTTTTCCTTCAACGCTTCAGACAACAACTTGGTTAGTTCATTAATCTGAGCTTGGTGTTCCTCATTTGCTATGAAGTGATTGCTTTTGAGACTCCTTATACATGAGTTCAAGTCTTCTAATGAGAGCTTAGTGATCATTTTCCATCACTTTTTGATGATTGCTAGTGTTATACGATGATATACTATAAGTTACATGTTTTAAAGCACCTTCACCCTAAATTATGACTAGATTAGGCTTTTATGATATGTTCATGCATATGTTTGATGCAATAAGAGTAAATATGCAATCACGAAGATAAATGAATAACTAAAACAATAAAAGAATTAGGTTAGTGATGCAAATGTAAAAAAGGACAATTGGATTAAGGGGTATCTCCACCAATAGCTTATTTCATTAAAGCAACAAAATGTCTCGATTACACATGATTACATTCAAAAATGCCTATCATGATTACATTACCTGATTACATGGTCCAAGAAATACAACAAGTCTTACTTATGGGCTCCAATGGGCAAGATATCATGTGTCAGGGATTGGGCCGCATCCATCATGTTTTTAGCCTCCAACTGAGCTATCTGAATCTGCTCAGTAAGATGGCAATGATGGTCCTGATAATTTTACTATGCGTGATCAACCACTTAAAGCCATTCTTGCTCTCGTTGTTCAGAGGCTCTCACCAATGCATTGACTTGGTCTTAGCGAGCTTGAAGAAAATGCTCTAAATCTTGAATTCTGAGTGTTAGAGCTTCTTTTTCATTGATAAGTTGATGCAAGAGCATAGATTTTAACAAGCTTTTCCCTATTGACCTTAGCCCTATTTTCTCCATTAATGTAGTTCTTTCTTGAGAGTAGTAGTTTCTGTCCTCTACTCAATTGATAACTTTCCAAGTTTTTGGGACTTGCTTGCTCTGTTGAGGGCCACATAATCTTTTTTCAAACTCTCGAGATCTTCTTTGAGATGGTTTTTCTCTTTGACAACCCTGTTTACCTGTCCATCTCGAAGGTAGAAGTTTATTTCCAATCAACTATTTTTCTCCTTTAATTGGGTAATCTCCTTAGCAAAGGTCATCTTTTCTTGTTCGAACTCTCGCTTGAGCAATTCAATCTCAGAGAGAAATTCATCAACTAGTATTTATGATGTCCTAGTACCAAACAGGGTCAAGGCATCATTAATGTGACAGATCCTCCATTCATCATATCTTGGGGTCAAACTACTCCTTCTCCAATATCTCTCTATGCAGTGAATTTATTTCCATGCATGAAAGGCTAGTTGAACCTTTGACTTGTAATCGGGCTCACCATTGTTGAAATCCTATAACTCTAGGTATTAGACGAAAGGGATGAATTGATGGCAATGGAATTGTCGAATAACTAAAAAGGGTAAGGAGGTAGTGGTTCCTTATAATCCCATTAGTAGCACACAACTTTAATATCTGCATCGGTATATGACCGTTTGTGGGGGAAACCAAAAGGCCTTCCATGTTACCTCTTCCACCTTAAGGTTTCAAAATTTCTAGACCCATTGCTCTTTAGATTTATCTTGAGGTTGTTCTTTCCCAAGTTCCTTGGAGATAGGGCTAAAGTTGGGTAAAAAGTTGTCTGACATCCAACTTTCTTCAAGATAAAAGTAACTGACGGGCAAAATGTGAAGGAGCAATGCATATCCGATGAAATGGCCCATACCTATTTTCTTCCAAAAATTAAGGGCTCAAATAGTTTTGGCAATGACAGCCAATTTAGGATTGATGTTGCAGCACAAATGAGGAAAGATATTTGCTACCATAGCTTCAACATAGCCTAATGTCTTTAGGAATATAACCAAACCATATATCGCCAAAACATAGATATCTTGGATTTTTTGGATGTCAATGGTACTTGCCATTGTTTCTTTCAAACTAGCCAATGAGATGCATTTACTGTTCCCTTTTGTTTGGAAATAAATCTTGATCCAAGACTCTGTTGCCCTGAGGATCTAAGCTAATCTTTTTTTAAAAGTTAGAGGGTTCAAAGCCTTGCAGTATATTTTATCAACCTTTACTCTCCCAATGTTGAGTAACATAGAGTATTCATCAACCGTGGGGACCAAATCTTCATGATTAAAAGTGAAACACTGATATGCTAGATACGAAAATTGAGATGCTGCTCGTAACAAGCTGACATCCAAACAGAGGTGAAGCAAAAAAGTGATATCTCCATATCTCTTAGAATAATTCCCTTTTGGTATTATCCTAACTGGTCCATATAGTCCTCAGATCTTGCCAATTATTTTGACGGTACCCTATCTTGATCCTTTCATGCACTATTGAGACATACCCTGGTTTAAGGATGTCTCCATCTTCACACTGTCGGCATTCTAACCATGCTCAGACTTCCACAAAAGGCTTCAGCTCCGAAGTGGACTGTTGCTTCATGACAGATGCCCTTTGATGAACACTAAACCATTGACTAATTGTCCCATAGTGATGGTGTTTAGGATGAAATGATGCATACGTGAAAAAAAAATCAAAAAGGGGATGAGTTGTTAACTAATATGAAAGTTATTATAATATAAAATAATAGGTAAAAGATAAAGAAATGAAAGAATAGCAACAAAAGTGTATCACAAAATTTGCCTTGAGAATAGGCAGTACGATGCCTAAGGGCAGACATGATGATCATGAATGTTAAGGTATTAAACGGACAACATAATGGCATGCTCGCATTAAAATTGCCTCGTCACAAAGTAATATGATACCTTGTTAAGACTACGACTAACCATTTAAATAGTGACGTTCATTCATCACAATCTATGTTAAGTACATGCTAAGCCATCATTCAGGTAGCATGATGGCTTATTTCAGTCAGATATAACTATTTTAAGATGGCATTGCAGGAAGTGGCATTCGCTTGTCCTTACCCACTTATTAAAGAGGATTTACCATCGAACGTAATGGCATTTACTAAAAAAATAATCATGAAAGTAAAATGACAAACATGGGTGACAACGTTCACCTGTCATCGCCCATATAACTATAGCATTAAGAGTAAAGGTAAGAAATGTTTCCCCAAGTGATCCTACTATTCGGGTTATTCTAGCAGCATTTGGTATGGTTTGACATGGTTTAGCTCATAGTGTTCACTATATGGGTTTAAGTTGATGCCTGTTTTGATATTCGAATAGCTTTTTCATCCGATAAGAACAGCTGAGGCACTCTGATCCTAAGCTTCTCATGGGTTTAGTAAAATGGGCTTAATCCGGTGGATGTACTTCCTTATGCAAATACAGAAGGGTACTTATGAGAGACATAGGTAATTTATACCTTGTAAGGTCTTGCCATGCTTATGCCGAGGGTTACTCATAAAGGCGGATGGCTTATTTCCTCCTAATAATTAGGATACTTACCACACCATGATGTTTAGTGGGAATTTAGTGTAAATGAAAGTGTACGGTGTGTATCAGGGAAACAATCAAACCTTTTATTTTATTCCCATATTACCATACTTATTCAAGTTGCTATTTATTCGAGAGCAAACAATCCCTAACAATCATAAGACAAAACATAAAAGATAAAGATTAGTAGAAAAAATAGAAGGGAATTATTTCTAAGTAATTATAAAGGCTAAAAAACCAAAAACTGAATGAAAAATAACTAGTCATAGGCCTAACTCTCTAGCTCCCCAGTGGAGTCACAAAGTTGTCACCATGTGCCCACTTTTAAAATTTCAAACTATCCGAAGGGCTTAGCGTGCTCGATTTAAATGTGAATGAGGGTTGGTCATGGTCGAGCCTTTAAGTTATCCCTTGATTAGGATTTGGGTTAGGCGTAACAATATGAAAGGGAAAGACCGTCGGGTGAATCGCTTATCCAACTAGTCTTGGATGGCTACCACGAAGTGGCCATAAACTTGGAGTCGCCACTGATCATTTCAGGTTGGGCAAGATCGGATGCCTATTGAATATATATATTTTGAGTTACAAAGCATGAAACATAGATTTTAAGGTCTACAAAGTCCAAAGATTCATTGCTTGGATACGGGAGTTGGTTACGTATGAGGAAGGATTAGCACCCCCATAATGCCTGGAATATATACCCACTAACTATGTCTCACTTTAGTCTCGGCTTAATCGGTTCCATTTTTGTCATCATTTAGAAATAATTCCCTTTGATGCATAAAGTTTTGTGAACTTTTAGATCTGGGTTTTTAAAGAAAATTATATCACCTATGCGCCTCAGAAGTGCGAGGAACATAGGGATTTTTATGAAAATAATGTTTGGATTAGGTTTTAAAAATTTTGATCTTTCGTAGCTTAGGGATAGGTCAAAATATACTAACATCACTAGGTTTGGACTTGCTTAACACAATGATATAAGCCAATTACGTAGGACTAACCTATTGATGTCATTGGGCTTAGACTTTTGAAAGACAAAGGCTAATTAGCCGGGGCTGACCTACTGGCATCACTGAGCTTAAATTTTTGAATAGTAAGGGCTAATTAGCCAAAACTAGCCAACTAGCATCATTGGGTTTAACTCTTTTCAATGGTAAGGGCCAATTAGCTGAAACTAGCCTGTCGGGATGATTGGGCTTGAATCTTTTGAATAACAAAGGCCAATTAACCGAATCCAACCTACCAATGTCATTGGGCCAAACTTTTTTGACATAGGCGAATTAGCCAGAACTAGCTTACTAGTATCATTGGGCTTTGACTTTTGATAATCCAATATCTTAGAGTGATAAGGGCTTACCTGATGACTTTCTTATTTTCAACGTCAAAGATTCTTACCCTAAAGTTTTTCAAGGCTTGACGAATTTTGCTTGATGCGATGCTAATAAGATGATCTTATGCCATGTCAATATGAATACATAGTGATGTGTGATGATGCAAGTGCAAATTTCTTAATGATATAATTACATGATCATGACATAAAGTTTAATATGGGAATAGCCATTACGAGTCATCTCTTGATTGAGAGCTCTTGCAATTGTTTCTCTGATGCCATAGCTTAAGGTATTGACTTTAGACTTTTGTGCTTTAAGATCATGACCTTTTGGGTAACCTGGTGCTTGGTTGACTCTTTTCATGACTTGAGATACTAGATGGGTTTTTTTAACAGGGTGAAGATTCATGTTTTTTGACTTGGATATTTGATGTTTTTTAATAGGGTTAATGGGTTTATCGACAATTCGAGGTGAGGTGACTATTTGTGTCTTAACCAGTTTGTGTTGTGTTTGAGTCTTGATGTGATTTTTGACTAATTTACATGAGTTTGGCTTGGCTTAATTTGACAGTCTTTCATGACCGTTGACCTTTGAATTTGAGAATTGTTATTACATGCAGGTATTAAACATGGGGAATTAATGATCTTAACAATCAAGGTGTAAGGAGAGCTGTTGTGCTTTCTTCATCATTTTGATGAATTGTCAAGAAATCCTGATGGAAATTTTTTTTGATTATCAAATTTTATCAATTAAATGATAAGTGTAGACACCTCATTTTGTTCTGGCCAGTTTTTGGCATCCTAGGACTTAGGTGAAAGATGATAAAATCAAAAAAAAAAAAAATTGAAGGATAATTATTGGGTGTCGTGTCATCAGGTAGAAAATCTTTTTAGGAAAGTCTAAAATGCTTATAGGTCATATTGAAGAAAAATGTAAAATAAGGCATCAAAGGCTATTTTTTTTGGTGTCACCAGAGTTATTCAGATGAGTACACGAATCAATTTCCCACTGTTTGTGACCAAGTTGAGGAAAATCGAGAAACCACAAGTATGTGCAAGTTATATTGGTGCACAAGTATTGATACGACATTTTACGACACCAAAAACTTGAATTTTCACATGTAGTATCGTTACAAGAGGGTTTGGTATCGATACCTAAGATGTGGTGTCGATACCTAACGTGTTTGTATCGATACAGACCTTAGTAGTAGCTAAAGTTGTGATTTTTGGCAAAATGTATCGATACAAATCCATGGAGTATCGATACAAATCCATGGAGTATCGATACAGGCCTTTAAGTTTCGAGACTAGAAACATTTTTTGCTCTTAGTATCGATACTCATAGGTAAAAAGTACCTTCCATATCGATGCCAGATATTTTATATCGATGCATCAAGGCATTTTTGCCTAGCTCAAGCCACTTTTTTGCCTTTGAAAACTCAATTTAAACATGTTTTTGCATCAAGAAACTATTATAAATCATTGCAAACCTCAACTATGGGCTTATGGTTGGATTTAAACAAATTTTTAGAGCCCAAACAACCAATGACAAAGGTCACTTTCAAATGATATATGGTTGTAAGAGGGTATGGTAGGCATATCTCCAGTTGCATGTTGTCACAGCCTTTCTATCTCCTTGCTTGGCATGGCAGAACCAATTAGCATGATAGTTAGAGATGTCCCTTGGTGCAGGAGAGAAAGATTAAAAAGGCTCTTGCTTTGTCTTTTAAGGGCATTGGCTATGCATTGAATTTAAAAGGGGACTTCCAACTATTTCAAAAAAAACCCTTCAACCATTTTTCAAAAAAAAAAAGCCCTCCAGCAATTTGAGAAAAGACTCCATCCATCCCCAAGAAAATCCTCCAGCAATCCCCAGTTCCAAAAACTCACCAAGAACACTATTTCATTGCCTTTCAGCCTCAACCATCTTCCATTCCCGTTGCTCCCTAAAACCACTGCTAGAAAGCCTTCAAAAACTCAACCTTTCACATACTTTCACCCTCAAAACACCCCACCAGCAACCATATTATCATTAAGCTTCTTCCTTTCATCCTTTTCTTGCTAAATAATAGCAAAAAGAGGGAAAAAACTTAGCTTAAGTCACTGCTTTAAGAAATGAGAAAAGTTCAAGTTGCTGGTATATTTTCTACCTTGTTCCATATATTTCTTGTTTTGATCATCCAATTCATTATAGTGATCCCTTCATGCTACCATGACCTTCTTAAGACTCTCATGCATTATTGTTGTCTTTGTTTTGGTAGTCTTAGGATGTTAATGACCCTCTTGACATCTTGATGTTGTTTGGATATATAAACTCGCTATACTTCATTTTTATCATTACATAGCCTTAGTTCATGCATCTTTTGCTATGTTCTTTCCATATTCACATATCTATCTCATATTTAAATGGCCACCTTAACATGTCTTATGTATGTACATACATTTTCTTGTGTTTTAAGGAGTCTTATGAAATAAAAATGCTGTCTTGACAACTCCAGCATCCATTCCTTTATTTAAACATGTTCATATCATCTCCATGCACCTTATTTACCATCTTCTTGCATTCTTGTCACCCATTTTCATGCCAAAATGTCATCCTTGTATGTTTACATGTTTAATTCATGTTCATCATTGTATGTGCTGTATTTTATTTATGACATCTACATTAAAATGCTAGTTTGTTTCCCAAAGAACCCGATTTTTAGAAAAATCCCAAGTTAAGTTCATGCTACCTCTGATAGGTGAAGAATAACATAGATTTAATGTTTTCATGAAATTGGTATTCCAATCTTAGGTATAAAACAAATATTTTAGCATTGGATTCATGGTGACAAAAGTTTAAAGATGCTGTTTTTCAAGCAAGAAAATCCCATGTTTTAGTTGAAAAACACTAAGCCTTGATCTCGAGTTCAACACCTTTATGGCATGGTCAACGGGTTGTTTCATCATCCTAAACTACACCAGGATTGTAGAATGAACTTGTGTGGCCCGTGTCATTCTTTTCCCTATTTTATGGACATTCAAATGTCCATAATTTAAGTTCGATCTAAAGAACCCAGAAAATCAAATAATCCCTTATTTTCATCCTAGCAGCACAAAAGTCTAAATTTTAAAAATTATTTTTGAGCTATAAAATATTTTTTTTGATTTTTATAATATGTTTACCATAAAGGGCATCAATTACCTTTCTAAAGGTGTCTTGTTTACCCTCGGACCATCTCGGATGAGGAAGTTATAATTTTTTGAACCTTTGCTATCGAGAACCCTTGGAATTGGCATGCAATATTTGTTTGAGCCATTTTGGCCCATGAAATGGTTTTTATGAAATTTGGAAATATTTTGCTTAAAAAGTTCACAAAATTCCCTTTCCGGAAAGGTATTATTCGTAATCTAACAATTTCGGATAAGCCTAAAACAATTTTTTCAATATCCATTATGCCCTTTTACTTGCACATGCTGCCGGTGTCGAGATAGATCTAACTTTAAAAATTAATTTTGCCTAGAATTTTTTAGGATTTTTTTAAAAATATTTTTACATTAAACCTTATCGAGTTACCTTCGTAACAGTACTGCGTTTACCCTTTGAAGCCTTCAGATGCACCTAAAATAAATTTGAAAAAAGAGGTGACATGATGCCATCCCCTATTTTTTAACTTAATTTTTGAATCTCTTTTTATCGAAACATTCGAATGTCTCGAAATATACCCAATTGGTTCCCCTACAACACAAGCCCTTTAAACTTGGGTCAAAGCTAAAATACAAAAAATGACTTCATATGAGATATCTCTTTCCCCATATTAAAATTTTTGCTAGTGGAGATACTTCAACTCCATCACTTTGAGGGATACTCTAACCCTATTTTCAACTCAAAACTTAAATTTTCTTTTTAGATCCACCTTTAAGATTCTTAAGCCTTATCTGAAGCTATAAAAATTTTCAATTTTGGTTATACTCCAACCCTGTTTTTAATTAAAAACTCAAATTTTCTCTTTATTTCTAAATATTTTCCTTACTCTATCTTTAGGGATACTCTAACCCTGCCTCTTTGAGGGGATACACCAACCCTGTTTTACTTAAAAAAACCCAAAATTTTCTTTCCGGATGCTTAAGACTGCTTTGATTAAAATGATTTTTGTCCTTTAAATTACCACCGAATCTAGACTGGTCTCTAAAATTGTCACCTTGATTATTCTTCAATAATCGAAGGCAATTATGAGATACATTTTGATTACCCCTTCTTTTTACGTTTTTTCTTTTATGATTGCTTGTTCATGATATTATTATATTTCTCTTTTTTTGTCTTACTAACTCATTTCTTTTTGTAGTGATTGTTACACATTCATGTTTAAAATTTATTTTTTTAATAAAACTTACAAGACAATCTTCCGTGTTGGTATCTCTCCAGTGCCTAATATGAAAGATCCAAATTTTTAAATCCAATTCAGACATCGTTTTCCTAAAAATTCCTACGTTCTTCACATCTTCTAGGCACATAGGTGAGATAATTTTCTTAAAAAAAAAGCCAGATGTAAATTTACAAAACTTCATGGGAATTATATCTAAATAAAGACTAAATGGAATCGATTTAATCAAGAACAAAGTGAGACATAATTAGTAGGTATCGATTTCAGGCGTCATAGGGATGCTAATCTTTCCCTGCGTGTAACTAACTCCCAAACCCAACTAATGAATCTCTAGGCTTTGTAAACCATGAAATTGATATTTTGAGTTTCATAACTTAAAATATTATTTTTAATAGGCATCCGATTCTGCCTA